>JABTXL010006842.1:5297814-5299123 GCA_025134845.1 Neodon shergylaensis
GCTCTCACTAAACAGGGTAGAAATTACGTGTTTATTTATCTGTTCTAATCTAATAGACTGGGAACTACTCAAGAGCACAAGACATACAAAATGTATCGGTATTTCTGTACCTAAGAGAGAACCTGATGCACAGAGGAACCAATGATACATTTGATCCAAATTCAATTAATGGGTTTCTGATGCCTACATCTAAAGCTATTGTACCAGGGGCTGGAGGGGTGACGTGGCAGTTAAGAGCACTGGCTGCTCTTCCAGAGGATCTAGGTTTGACTCCCAGCACCTACTTGGTGGATCAAAACTATTTATAACCTCGGTCCTAGAGGGGTCCAATGTCCTCTTTGTTCTTCTCTGGCCACTAAAGGCACTGTAAGTATGTGAGACACAGACACACATGTCCATACACATAAAATAAAAATTAAAGGAAAAGACTTTTGAAAAGAAACAATCAGATCTTAATTGATCCTTGAAAGACGAGTGTGGATGACAGTGTCTCTGTGCCTGTCACTCGTTTGGAAAAGGGGGCAATAACGGCAGCCTTGTTTCCATATAGGATGACAGAGGGCAAGTGTGTGGAAGGGGCAGTTGCAGGCACAGCCTTGGTGAAGGCAGTGCATCGTCTGGGACACTGATGTGTGCTTTTGTTTGCTGACCTAAAGCCTGGGGAACTAATACCAGGTCCACCGAGCAATGTGGTTCTCTTTACCAGCATCCAGAGTGGTTCTTTAATGTAGAAGATTGCAAATAAAGTAAACATTATTAAAAATACCAAAACCCCATTTTACAATGAGGCTGACAATCGTCTGACAGCCATGAGCACACTGCTATATAATACACTGCTGCTGTCCTAAAGGATGGGTGCCCATCCCTGTCTCAGCCCGCCTAAGAAAGTCTGAGCTTGGCTGAAGGGGCGTCCTTTACCCCAGGCCTGTCTGATTTCTGTGGTCTGAGTGAGTTGACCATCCTGTTCTCTGACTTTTCTTCTTGTTCTCTTCCACCCTGTGCTGGGATGGCTGTTTCCTTGATTCCCGAATCCTAATATCAGTGATAGGAAATGAGCAAATTTTACATCTGGGAAAGCTCAAAATCCCCAGAGTTGGCAGGGACTCTCATTTAGTTGCTGGAAAGGAGGTTGCCACCTGTAAGGCCTGTAGTAGAACCTGCTCTCCGGTTACGTGTTGTCTACGGGAGGATGTTCTCTCACCCTCTCTGTTGTTTTCTAGATCCGTTTGACTATTTTATAACTTGCGTTTGCACTCTGGGTGTCTCATCACAGTGGTGTGCTATCTCATCACAGTGGTGTGCTATCTCA
>JABTXL010006842.1:5299133-5322143 GCA_025134845.1 Neodon shergylaensis
TCTCATCACAGTGGTGTGCTATCTCATCACAGTGGTGTGCTATCTCAGCACTGCATGTGTCTTGTCACAGTGGTGTGTTATCTCGGCCCTGCGTGTGTCTTGTCACAGTGGTGTGCTATCCCAGCACTGCGTGTGTCTCATCACAATGGTGTGCTATCTCAGCACTGTGGCCTGTTATCCCATCATTGTGGCCTGTTATTCTGCAGCTGTGACTGACTGATCTATAGATTTCCACACCCTCTCTACCAGAATTTGCTTCAGATTGAGTTCATCTTACCAAGGACTCCTGCTAGCAGGCAAATGTGGACTTGATACTCCTTGTGCCCCCACCAACCATCCCACCCAACCCAGAAACAACTAGGCTTCAGAAGTTAAGCAACTCCTGATTGTTCTCTTTGAAGTTTCTATATTCGACCAAAGACAGACTGAATGATGCTGTTACTTCCTAAAAACAACAGCACTGAACTTTATTTTCTTACTTGTCCTATACTGCAGTACATGCTTCTTTTTTTTTTTTTTTGAGCTTAAAATGAAGTGCCTACCATGTAAACATGAATGCCTGAGCTTGAATCTCAGCACCTGCATAAAAAACTGGGTGTAATGACAAGTGCTTGTAGCCCTCTGCTGGGGAGACAGAGACAGAGCCGCTGGAGCTTGCTGGCCAGCTCATCTTACTGAGTCCTCGAGCTCCAGGCTCGGTGAAAGCCTGTTCCAAAAAACAAGTTATAAAGCGATCCATGAAAATATCCAATCCCAACCTCTTGCCTCCGTATGCATGTGTGCATAGTGTGGACTACACTAAATTAATAATTACTTAATGTATCAAAAATAATTGAAAATTAGAAATAGAGACACGTAAGTCAAGTGCTACAGTGAGAGAATGCACTTTCGAGGAACAAATGCACTCACAGACACACATCAAGTGGTCAATAAACGTTCGTTTAAGAAAACAAAATGAAGTTGCTGTGATGTCACTACTAACACTCTTCCAGAAGTCCTGGCACACTGATGCCCAGGCTTGTTCTTAGCAGAATCCTTTCCCCTTCATAAGCTCTTTGGTGGAGCCTAATAATAGAAAGTTAATAAAAGGTGAGCACAGGAGAGACAGTGGTCAGTACAGAGAATAGAAACACTTTAGTCAGAGGTTCAGGGAATGCTGCAGAAGAGGGGGAGGAAAGAATGGGAGAGTAGGAAGGGGCGGAACTCTGGGCCACACTGCGTTCCAATGATATGCAATTGCACTTGCGCACTCAGTGATTGTACTTAGACAAAGCCTGCATGAGATTGGATCCACCAGTATTCCATTGTGGAGATTCATTGACAGTTAATGTCTGTGATGCTAGGAGGGGCTCCTGAGGTCACTAGTAAGCTGCCCAAGCTCTCCTGTCAATACTCTCTTATTTAGGCTTCTGTAAGTCACCTTACTAAATGCTTCCATTCACATGCGTGTGCATGCACATACATGCACACACACACACACGCACACACAGATATGAAAGTACAAAGGTAACTTTCTGGGAAATGACCGGGGTCAGCTGGAGTAGGAGGGGAGTGAAAGAGGTCTATAATTTTTTTCATAATGAAGATTGGACTCAGCCTTACCCATACTAGGTAAAAACTGCTCCCCTAAGCTTTATCCCCAGCAAAGCTTATTACCATTTAATGGAGAAGACAGATGCTCAACCAATTATAGAATGAGATCAACATTCATTCACCTTTCATGGTTTTCCTCCAGGATCAGCTGGGGTGCAGTGCTAGGTCTATCACAAGAAGCACTACTTTCTCTTTAAGAAAGAAAAAGAAAAGTCTCTACTGTTACTATATATTAATATAGTATACTATAATATAGTATAGTAGCCTATTTGAAAAAGAAGAAGAAGAATGACCAGAAATCAAATGGGGAGAGTCGCTGTGGCAGGAGAATCCATGGCAGAACAATCCACTGCAACACTTGAAAGGTCAGGGTATGTGAAGAGTTTGAAGAAAGGGAATGTGGAATAGAAAACAGCATGGATGGCATTCAGGAAGTGGAGAAACACTGGATGTAGCTCAGAATCTAAAGGTAATACGGGAGAGCTTGAAGAGAGTGTGGATGGAGATGCAGGTAGGCAACAGTCTGCACGCAGAGGATAAAGCACTTGAACTCCTTGATGTCATGAGAAGGCCTTAAAGGGCTGTGTGATAGTGTTTCCAACTTGTTACAACCTAGAATCACTTGGGAAAAGTCTCACTGAGGTATTATCTAGAACAGGAACCACCCGTGGGAATGTCTGCGGGGGGTGGGGGAGGTTGTTTTGATTATGTTAATTGATATAAGGAAGACTCAGCCCACCATAGGTGGCGCCATTCCCTAGACTTAGGGTCTTGGAATGGAGGAGGCAAGCAAAGCTTGGGGATGCACACACTCATTCTCTCTCTGCTACTGACTGTGACTATGACCAGTGGCTTCCAGTTCCTGCCTTGACTTCCCCATGAGGATGGACTCTGGCCTGGAATTGTAAGCCAAACAAACCACATTTCCCCTTAAAGTTGTTTTGTCGGGTTATTTTATTACATCAACAGAAAGGAAACTATAGCAAGTTGTAAGGGAGGAATGACATGATATACTTAGCATCGTAAGCTAGCTGCTTTAGTCTCTGAGTGAGGAATGGATCCAGCAAGGAGATGATCAGAATCAAAAGTCAAGAGGAACTGTGAAGGTGGCCTTTCCTTAGCATGAGCAGAACAGACAGAAAACCACGAGTGAGTTCAGGCTGCCGAGGAAGTAGGAAGAGTAGAGACTCTTGGCACATCAATGGTAGCTCTGAAGGAAAGACAAGAGAGTCATTGAAGGTGCCCAAACATTCAGGTAATTTCATTTGCCCTCATGGACACACAGCCCTAGCAAGACAGCAATTAGAGGGGACCCGAATGAAGTCGTTCTTTGAGATGGACTGCTGAATTGACCCAGAGCGTGGCCTACATTCCCAAAGGAAGACAGCCAGGCTCTGCCCCAAATTTGAAGCTGTTTTATTATAGAGAGAACTTCAAGCACACTGGGAAAGGCCAGTATTCATGCTGATTAACCTGTGTGTGATTTTGCTTGGAATCACAGCCCGAGTGAAACTCTACACCTGGGTTGAGAAGTCCTGGTGCTGGACTCAGATCCCACACGGTGATTAGGAAGCGGAAGGGACACGGTAATACAATACAGCTAGTCTGTCTCTGGAATCCCCTTCCTGGAAGGCAGGTGGATGATGACTTTATTCTCTGAATCTCTTCCAGGATTCAGATAAGCCTGGCTTCTTCAACTGTCAAGTTCACTGTTCCATGTACAGTCCTTGTATTAATAGGCAAGACTGTGAAGTGCTTTCTCCCGTCACCTATGTTCAATGATTAAAGTAATTAATCATTACAACAACCATGTTCTCTCGAATCCTGGCATCTCAGTTTTCTTACCTGCAAAGTGAAAGCTGTAGTCTGGATAAATATTTACCTGCTGGGTCCTCTTCTCACACAGGACTTGGCTGAGGACAGAAATCTCTACGGACTGCAGCTTTTTGTTCTATGGCAGCGGCAGCTGTTAGGACCTTAAATATTTGTAAATAGAAGGAGCTATCAGATGCTGCCTGAGTTAATTTTTATTAAGGTGTCTACTTGTTTATTAGCAAATAAATATCGAAGTGAACGAAAACAAATATGTTAAAGAAAAGAGAGAGAATCATTTTTTCAGTTTGAAAGTTTGTGCTTTTCTTGCGGTGGTGGCTTGGGAATAGTTAGGGAGCATAGAGGCCTTTGGAGATGTATTCTGATGAGAAGATTCTGCATGCATTGTGGGTGACCTAAGCATATGAGAGAGGACTCTAAAGTGGAATAGCACAGACTCCCCGCTGTCGCATGGCGGCCCTCTCAAAACCTTAATTTTATCCTTACATCACCCAAAGGTTCTAACAGCCCTGATTTCAGCCTGGCATCATGGGAATTAAACACAAGGATTGACCATAATCTCTGGTTCGGAAAGAGTCCTTGGCATGGTTAAACTGTACTTGGCTAGTTTACAGAGGTCACTGTGTTTGCCTTGGAGACCAGCCAGAGCAGGCTTTTTGAGATGTGTGATGTATGTGTGCATCCGTGTGTATGTGGACCCACATGCGCATGCGTGTAAGAGTCAGAGAACAACTTCAGGTACGACCCTCAGGAACACTGTATGCCTTATCTAGCATGGAGTCTCTCATTGACCTTGAGGTTACCAATTAGGCCAGACTGGCAAGCCAGTGGCCCTCAGGGACCCTTCAGTTTCTACCTCCCCAGCCCTGGAATTAGACGTACATGCCACCATGCTAGCATTTTTACATGGCACTGGGAACAGAACTCAGGTCTTCATGCCCATATTTGCAGAGAATGCTCTCTCTGCAGCCCCATGTTGACTGTGTTGTGCCTCGCTCTTGTCCTGTCATGGTGTAACTTGTGAGTCATTTAGAGGTCCTACTCTAACCATTGTGCAAAACTTTGTGAGTATTTCAAGACCTAAGCATTCTAACGGAGTCATTTGCCTTTCTGATGTAACAGAACAGCTTTCCAAGGTATCTTATAATGGAGAAAAGACTTCCTTTGAGCCCCTTGACTTTAGCCCCTGAGGTTTCAGTTCAGGGTTACTTGGAACCATGGCTTTGGACAGTACTTCATAGTGGAAGCACACGGGGAAGCCTGTAGACCTCATGAAAGCTGAGCAACAAAGAGAAAGAGAAAGGGTACAGGCTCCCGATATCTCCTCTAGGGCATGCTGTCTAGCATCTAACTTCAAAAGATTCTACAAGCACTTTGTGGACCATACGTTGGAGATCTAACCTTTACGATACAAACTTATGGACAATAATTGACCTCAACACAGTTGTACAAGGTGAATCAACCAGAATAGAGCTGTTTGTGATGGAGGAAATGACTCTGGGTCAGGATTATTTGTTGATCTTTCAAAAGACTTGGATTTAATATGTGGTTACTCAGTGTCTTTAATCTTGTTGCAGGGGATCCAAAGCCCTCTTCTGGCCACCTTGGACACTGCATGTATTAGTACACATATATCCAGAGAAAACATGTGTATATAGCACGATTAATAAAATCCTAGAGACAGAAATTGGGGTTCAACCTGAAGGTCAGAAAAGCAAAACAGCCAGCCACTGGCTCTTACCTCTGCCTCAGTTCAAAATGGAGATCCTGCCTCCAAGAATCCTCAGAATGAGACTGTCTTTGAGAGTTTTCCCCTCCTGTCTTATATTCCTCTGTAGGGCTGGGATTAAAGGCTTGCACCGCTACTGCCGGTTTCTGTGGCAAACTAATGTGGCTTCTGGGATTAAAGGTGTGTGCCACCACTGCCTGGTCTGTCAGGCTGACCAGTGTTTTACTCTATGAACTTCAGGCAAGCTTTATTTTTTAAAATACAAACTTAATATCACTACACTTGTACATATAAAATAATAAAAAATACATCTTTAAAAAGGAATTTCTGATGTGTTGACTTTTGCCTCACAGAGCTCTTTTGAGGTGTATTTTCTAGTTCATCCACTCAGTGACCCTTTGGGACAGGTATCACTACTGAGTAAGCCAATTAAAAATTTCAATATGGTTTTTCTAATTCTTAAAGTAATCGGGTCCTAGATCTCCCCTACCACAGCTCTGTTTGGGATCCGTTTACTGAATCAGTGATTTGTTATGAAAACCATCCCAGCAGAAAGTGAGAAGGGCCGATCTTCACTCTTTTCTCTGTGATACCAAGTCATTCAGCCACCTCTTAGCAGATTGATGGAAATGGTTTCCACTGGTGAATTTGGTTTTTTTTTTAATCTTCTGTCTTTTAAACGTGTTTCATCTCTAGACCATTCTTCTTAATTTTAGAATTGATGTAACATGCCATGAACATCCTCTCTTCTGTCCCAAATCTCACTGGCTTTATAATTTAAATAGATCAGGATGTTATCTCTAATGTATCGAATATCTTAACCAATGAATACAGTTATTAATCAAGTGTCAGGGCAGAGGAAATAAAATCCTCTTTGGGTATCTAAGTAGGAAGAAATTTGATATGAGAAATTGACTGCTGGCTAATATCATGTTTCTGTAGAACTCAGTTTTAAGGGCAAACCTTCCACCATCTTTGTGAGATCAGTTGTACTTCTGTGCAAGAATCCATCCAGATGGAGACTGTGGACTTGCATTTTCTCAGAAAAGGGGAAGGAGCAGAGTGTGTCCTCGGACCCTCAGTTCAGTGTCCAGTCCCTCCTCTCAGCCATTCGCATGCAAGTTCATCCTAATTGCACACGGGACAGGTGGTTGGGGAACGGACTAGCCAATGTAGTCTGAGAAGGTTAACTGAGGGGTCTTCATCTACAATGCCACTAGAAGCCGGGTGTAGAGCTCCTGAGGCTGCCTTAGCTTTACCTGGGCTGCTGCTTGTAACTGCTCACCTAGCTCTGTAAGTATGTCTAGTGAGACCACTGAGCCCCCAGGGCAAACTTCCATGCATTGGACTTTGGTTTGTTGTTGGGATGGTATAGGGACTGGGTAGACATTGTTTATCTAGCGAAGAAATTTTCCCAACAGCTGTAGTAAACGCAGGTATATTTATTCATGTATTCATTTACTCATCATTTGTTTTTAATGAAGCCGAGCTAAGGTTTATTAGGATTTAATGGAGGTTTAAACATGGGGATTACTAGAAGGAGAAGCACGCAGGGCAAGGAGCCCCCAAATATTGAGTGTGGGCTTCTCAAAAGAGAATCAAGCTTAAATGTCTTCATAACAGTCTCATGCTGGATTTGGGTCCCTTCTGAAGTGTCATAGCAAAGGGAAGCAGAGGACATCAAGTGAGCTCACGGGGTGGTTTCTGGGATGCACCAAAAGCTGTATGACTCAGGGGAAAACCCTGAGTCATGAGAATTCCATAAGGATGTTTTTATTGTAAAACAAGTTCACAGTTGTATTTAGGAGACTCCCAGAAATGCTCAGATTCACATCTAGAGAAGTATTAAGGTCACACTTGAAGGTCATATCTGTTCAGGCTTTATATATGGTTCAATTTAACCTTCTTATTTTAAATATCTCCACCTAAGAGGGATATCGTTCCTACGTAGGCAAACTTTATAGCACATTTATTCGTCGTGATGTAATTCTTTAATTAATTTAATTTCTTTTATGTGTGTGTGCATGTGCAGGTATGAGTGAGTGCAGGCATGTGGGTATATAGGGCTTGACACACATGTAAAGGTCCAATCTCTCCTGCCACTTTGTAGGTACTGGGGATTGAACTCAGATTTTAATGCCTGTGTTCATGTGCTTCTACCCACTGAGCCGTGTCAACAGGCCTGTGCTAGAATTCATGACTCCAGCCAGATTAAGGGTGAGGAGCTCTTTTCTTTTCCCATGTCTTCATGATTTTCTTTGTCTTTCTATCCTGCCTTAGTTTCCCCCTTGCTGACTTTGATTCCTTAATCTTAATCTTAGATGATGGCTGATGATCCGTTTTCTATAACTACTTGTCTGCTAAGCAAGGGCATAGACCCTGCCTATTCAAAGATCAGAAGTCTCAAATTGTATGATCTGAGGGGGACATGAGAAGGGCCATAGAGCTGGGAGATTACATGGGCCATTATTTGATGCAAATCTAGAAGAGAGAGGATGTTGTTAATCAGGACGCAAAAATCTACAGGCATAGCCCAGTATCCAGTAGGTTCTCTGCTTCTCAGTTTAGCACCCACGGCAGCAAGGCCTCGTTTGCCTGCAGTGCCTGAAATCCAGGCAAACTAGCAAATGAGCCTTAGTTCAATGCTCCATTCTGGACTGTGGTATAACGATGCTCTGAAGCTCTTGCTGCTGTGACTACCCTGCCTGGATGGATGCCCTGTGGAATGTGACCCAAATAACCCTCTCCTCTCCCTTATCTTGCTTTGGTCAGGGCGTTTTGTTCCGGAATCAGGGAAAGGAACTCTGACACCCGGGAAAACATGTTGCTGGATTTCCCCCTAACATTTGTTTTAGAATACTTTCAAATGTATCGAAATGTTCAAGGGACAGACCAATAGAGACCTGGATGCCCTTGCTGTAAATTCATTTGCTCTTTATATTTTTCTAGGTTTATTTCCTTTTTACATGAAACATTTGAAGGCAAATTATGGGGAAGCATGGTAATTATCTCCTGAGAAATTTAGCCCACATGTCCCCAAAATGAAAGTCACATTCTCTCAATGACAACTTCTTTTCTATGCTTTAAAAAAAGGAAGGACAATTTGAGGGACGGTGGTGGCACAGACCTTTAATCCCAGCACTCGGGAGGCAGAGGCAGGCGGATCTCTGTGAGTTCGAGACCAGCCTGGTCTACAAGAGCTAGTTCCAGGACAGGTTCCAAACTCAGAGAAACCCTGCCTTGAAAAAAAGAATTAAGAACAATTCTATAGTATCATCTGAATGCTTCGTATTCAGATATGCTTTATTATTCCGGAAATACCAATAGTGTCTTGCAATTCTATCATCCAACTAGAATTTATGTATCATGTATAGTTGTTATTTCTCGAGTTTTGGAGCAGTTTCAATCCATTTTTTTAAAATTAGAGTAAATATCTTGACAGATTTTCTGTTTAATCTATTTGATTTGTGTCCTTCTATTGGTTACAGGTTAAACGTTTGATAAAAATGTTTAGATGATGTGGTCCACTTCTCATTGCAATCTCAGGGATCTGTGATGCTAGTTCTTCTATCATGTGGGAAACGATTGCTCTCTGATCAGGTGCTAAAGACCACATCTCTCCGAAGAGTTACACATTCCTGTGTGTGTGTATTAAAAATCTGTGGGCGGTTCTTTCATGTTACAGTTTAGCATCTGCGGGAGATCCTGAATCTAAAAAAAAAAAAAAAAAAATTGAGGGTGAGGAAAGGGAATTTTCTAATTATTTTACTCCTATTTCAGTTGTTTGGCATTCATATACAGAAATTAGGATTTCTTTTCATTGCCGCCATTCAATTTTCTTCTCCACACATGCCCCCCCAAACAATAAACATAATTTGATGATATGTCCGTGTGTTGGCACAGATGTTAGTGGAGGTGTGTTTGCATGTTAAGCATGTGTGGGTATGTATGTGTCCATATAAATATATAGGTTAGAGGTCAACCTCAGATGTTGCTCCTTAGAAACCTTCCATCTTTTAAAAATTACTATTTATTATTAGTTTTGTATATATATATATATGTGTGTGTGTGTGTGTATGTGTGTTTGTATAATTTGTGTGTATATGTTGTGACCCACATGTAGATATATGTCAGTTAGTTTTCTCCTTTTAGTGTGGATTCTGAGGATTGAACTCAGGTCCTCAGAACTTCTATCTGCAGAGTGATCTTGCTGGCCCCACCTTATTGGTTAAGATAAGGTTTCTCACTGGGACTTGGGGCCTGATGGTTAAAGTAGGTAGCCATCTATCTCTGCCTGCTCAGTGCTGGGATCTCAATGTGTCCCACCATGACCATTTAGTTGCATGAATGCTGGTGATAGAATTCAAGTCCTTACACTTGTGTGACAAGCAATTTAACATGCAGCCATTTCCTCAACTCCAAGATTTCTTTTTAATTCTTTTTCTACCTTGACGTCACGTTTCCAAGAATTTTGCCTGTGGATATTCCTACAGCTCCTGTATCTTTTTAGACATGATTCCAGAATTCTCTGAATGTCTCCTTAGTTTCAGGCACACAATGTCCCATGCTTTTAAGTTCCCTGTTCAAACCTATAATCAGTTAGTGTTCCAAGTAGTTAGCAGAGATAGTATATGGAAGCCAAGGTCTGGGTCTCTGAGTGTGCTCTTTGGTACAGGGTATGGGAGAAGGGGCAAGTCTTTTAGAGTACTATGAGATTTTAATGAATAGAGTTAGCCACACACACACACACACAGGCACACACGCACACACACACACACGCGCGCGCACACACACACAGTCTCTCTCTCTCTCTCGCTCTCCATACACACACACACACACACACACACAGACACACACATACACGGCCATGTTGGAAATTGAACCTGGGTCATCACACATTTTAGGTAAATACTTTACAATTGAGTTATATTCCCAGCCTAAAACATTCATCATTTAAGATTTTATTACTGACTAGAGCTTCACTGGTAGATATATGGTCTATCTGATAACTCACTAAAGAACATCTTTATGTCTAATTATCTTCCCATGGAAACGTTGCTACGAAGATGTGTGTATAGTCCACGGTGAACAATACTTTAATTCTTATTGTGAGATATCTAGGTTTGGAAAGATTAGGTCTCATAGTAGTTATGTGTTTAACTTTGAAAACAACTTTCAAGAGTTTTCCAAAGTGTTTAGACCATTTTTATTTCTACTAGCAGAGAGAACTCCAGAAAGAGAGAGAGAGAGAGAGAGAGAGAGAGAGAGAGAGAGAGAGAGAGAGAGAGAAAGTTCTAACTCCTCCACAGCCTTGCTAACACTTGCTTCAATCAGGCTATTTTTTTTTTCATTTAGAAATCATTTAATTATTTTTTTTGCTTATTTATGTATTTGTCCATTTATCTATTTGTGTGTGTGTGTGTGTCTGTGTGTATACATGCCATTAGCACATGCATAGGGGTCAGATGACTGTAGTGATATTTCATTTGTATTTTAATAAATAAAACTTGCCTGAA
The DNA here is from genome assembly GCA_025134845.1 of Neodon shergylaensis. Classification (NCBI taxonomy): domain Eukaryota; kingdom Metazoa; phylum Chordata; class Mammalia; order Rodentia; family Cricetidae; genus Neodon; species Neodon shergylaensis. Next base: position 5,309,805 of record JABTXL010006842.1, read on the forward strand.
GTTCAGAGTAAAACAGCCACACTGATCAGCCTGACAGACCAGGCAATGGTGACACACACCTTTAATCCCAGTAGCCACACTAGTTCACCATAGAAGCTGGGCAGTAGTGGTGCATACCTTTAATCCCATCCCTAGAGAGGAATATAAAACAGGAGGAAAATCTCAAAGACAGTCTCATCCTTAGGATTCCTGGAGGCAGGATCACCATTTCAGACTAAGGTAGAGATAAAAGCCAATGGCAGGTTGTTTTGCTTTTCTGACCTTCAAGTTGAACCCCAATTTCAGTCTCTGGGTTTTTATTAATTGTGCTACAGATGACAGTTTGTGGAATTTGGCTTACTCCTTCCATTGTGTGTATTCTGGGGCTTGAGTTCAGGTCACCAGACTTTGCAGCTACACCTTTGCCCATGGAGCCACCCTCCTAGTACTGGTCAGCTGTTTGCTGTTAGCCATTCTAATAGATATATAATGATACCTCATCCTGGCTTTAACTTATACGCAAAGAAACAATGATGCTGAACATCTTTCCATGCTATTTAAATATCATATGTTTTTGCATTGTTCATTTTGTTTTTGTTTTTTGAGACAGGGTTTCTCTGTGTAACAGTCCTAGCTGTCCTGGAACTCACTCTGTCGACCAGACTGACCTCAAACTCACGAAGATCCGCCTCTCAAGTGCTGGGATTAAAGGCATGTGCCACCAATGCCCGGCTCATTTCTTTTCTTATTGACATTTGGGAGTTCATTTCCTTGTTTTTATGTACACAATTAAACACCACCAGAATTAATCAATGTCTCTTATCTATCTCTGTCTTAAAGAAAGCTCAGGCCTTACCTTGTGCTATTTTACAGGTCGTTGAAAGGTTTAGTTCCATTTTATTTTCCTGTGCCTTCCCCCAAGGCTCAATTTCTGTTTCCTTCCCGACCTATCCATCCCACTTCCCACCTTATGCATCCTTTTCTTTGGGACCCCAGTCAGTAATACTTGACATTTCTATGTAGTTACGTGTGTCAGGGACCAGCCTTGACAAAAATACCTCTTGCCAGGGTAGAGGTGTGGGGATTCAGAAAATATTAGTAAAAAATATGAAGACGCGAATGAAAATAATAAAATGGAGAAACGTAGAATAGTATCATGAGGGAATTCCAATGAGTACTGAAATTTGCCTAGGTTAAATTTCCAATTGCTTTAAATACCCCTGAACCCCAAAAAGTAGGAGCGATATGAAAAAATGGCATTAATATGATACAAGGAAATGAACAGACCAACTGAAGGTCACGGGCTATGTCCATAGTTAAACATTCTGTTGCTAGAACAAAACAAGTCAAGCTCACACCCTAAAACAAAACATTCTGTAGGCAAACCACTCTCTGGGTGGAATCCAAAGTTATCTCTTAAGGAAACTGGAACTTAGTTGGACCCTTAGACTTTTGTTTGAGGCTTCTCTATTCCTTGACTTCCAAGGGCTGGCTATTAGGCACACTTGTTGACAATGTCCTAGAGCGAGCAGAACTCTCTGGTCTGATGTCTTGGTGGGACCTTTGCTTGAGGTAGAAACACAATAGCTTTGAAGGAACTAGAGATAAGTTCCAACTCTCTGACCTTTGGTCGATGTGGAAATAGGCTCCCATTTTCAGGCTGACACTTACGTGCATCTTAGTCATTCATTCACGCTTTCAGTTTCTTTATCGCCCCATGCTGTTCTCATGGCCACCTGTTCATTCCTGTATCACTTACACTGGAGCAAGCCAATCATTTGACGATGCTTACGTTTTCCTTCCAGTTACTGCAGTTTTCATTGGTAGAAATCCTACTTCTTCAAATTAATTGCCTTTTTCTTAGTGTTCTAGGGCCCAGACCGTCTTTGGTTTGTTATAAATGTATTAACTAATTACTTTCAAATTGGACTGGTTTGGGGTTCTTTGACTCTCATCAAAAGATTAGAAACTCTTCTGTTCTAATTGTTCATCTTCTGGTTCTTTCATATGGAGAGCTGTTTCCTCTGGATCCCCCCCTCCCCCCCCCCACCCCGCCCCGGTGTTGCGGATCAAATCTGAAGCCTCATGCATGGTATGCAGGTGTTCTACCACTGACCAACATCCAGCCCTAGGGTTTGGGTGACTCTTAATCTGTTTTGTATACCCATCTTCTGTGGGTGTTATGCTCTCTGTGGTAACTCCATGTGGCCTGATTGTGAAAGTGTCTCACATTCTGATTCTGGCAACAGCCCAGAGGTTCAATGGTCCTGAGTCAAATTTTGTGCCTATTTTCCGTGGTTCTCATGGATTCTGAATGCAGGCACCAAAGGCAGAAGTATTTGTGTATTTTACAACCCCAGCAGATAGAAAGTTCAATGGCCACAGTCTGAGGTGTTAATGCTTGTACTTGAACTGAAGATACTGTGATAGCCACAGAAGGTGGGAAAGCTGGACCAGTGTCCCCTTATAAAGCCCGAATCCTTCGGGAACTTTCCCTGTCCTTCCCTGAGGAAGTCCTCATTTCCAGGGAAGCAACTGCCTGTTCTCCCTACAGCCTCGAATGGAGAGAGATTAAAACCCATGCTAACCCAGCAGCGAGCCAGCATTTCACCTTCATCACACTAAACTACTGGGCAGCCATTCTTTGGTAAGCAGGGGATGACAGCACTCCCAGTGTCTTGATACTAGAGGCAGAACCAGCCCCTGGGTTTTACAACATGACCTAAGGCATATTTTCTATATGCATACAGGTGTGAAAAGGGAGCCAGAAAGGGTTCCTTCCTCTGGTCATGCTCAGTAACCTCTTCTAAGCAAGAGTTTCTCCACAAATGTGCAAGGATGGGGAACAGGGATGGGGGTGAGCAAAGGATAGGGTGGAGCCATCCATACTGAGACATTCCAGTGCTTGTATCTCTCTGCGGCTTTCACGTTGTCTCTTCGGTCTAAAATCTAGAGTGTAGAGAATTATGTTTGGTCTGTCTTATCTAGTGTTTGTATATCTGAGACCAGTAGCTTGGGGCACTGTGTAGTCAGATCATCTAAAAAGCATCTTCTCTCCAGCACACAGGAGGCCAAGGCAGAGATGTTCTGTGAGTTCAAGGCCTGGTCTTCATTGTGAGCCCTTGCCCTCCTATTCTCTAAAAAAATGGCCCTTCCTCATGAAGGAGACACATTGGTTTATTTGTGTAAATCATCAAGAGCAGACTTATTTAGACCTTTTTCTAAGTCATTCTAGATCTTTGGACTGCATGAAAGAAAACTACTTGCTAAAATTATTATGTCTGTACTTACTATAATAAAATAAATGTATGTGTGTGTGTGTGTGTGTGTGTGGTGTGTGAAAGGCAGCGTACTAAAACACATATAGTAAGTGCTAAGTGCAGTTTGAATTTGGTGTCTCATGTATGGTACTCTTTTCTTTTTCTTTTTTTTTTTTTGAGAGTGATGGGATTGTTTGTTTCAGTAATAGATTTTGGTTTAAGTCAAATATAGTGTTTACAATACTGAGAAAGTTTTATAAGCCACTATTAAAACAGTAAGATCATTTGTCTTGAAGCAATCTTCTGTGTGTTTAGTTTAGGAATATCTTACTTTCCTTTGGCCCTGAACAAGAAAACCCATACTGAATTGAATGAAGTAGTGATTTATCCATGTTGTGTCAAACGGGATCCTGCAGCCTTTGTAAACTGGCTTTCAAGAGTTTTTCTATCAACTTCTTTTTTCGAGTTATAGAAAGAATTGCATTTCAGTTTATTGCTATCAGACAAGAGGGTGTAAACATTAAACATTACTTTGCTAGGTCCTGGGAAGCATATTCTATGGCCCTCAACTGTGAAAGGTAGCACAGTCTTTGACCCATTTTATAGATTAGGCAACGTGGCTTTCTAGACCGTATTGGCAACCGTGTAGCAGTTGTACTGATCTTTACACTACCTACAAAAGCAGGTACAGTTTTCTCCCGAGAGATTCGGTAATACCATGAGACTTGAATGAACAAATGATCTTTGAGTTGCACAAAGACCTAACTTATGCAAGCTACAGAGATCTGGATACCATATCTCCCAGATCACTTGTACCCATTGGGGTAGCAAAAATCTTGCCCATGATGTTTCAATTTCTTAACTATTTTTGTGCCATGCACTTACTCCCTTGGCCTTCTGATGAATCCAAGGGATTGATTCTCAAAACAGTGTTTCAAAATGTATAACAGGAAGAAGAGCAATTTTGTTGAAATAGAGTCTGAGCATCTGACTCCTGCGATTTCAGCTTTTTTATTCTGCCCCTCTTCCCACAAGTCTTCCAAAGAGACCTTGGAAGCGGCCTCCCGTACAGTGGGGTCTCCCTCCCAGGCCCTGGCTTAGCCACAGACCAAACATAAGCACCTGTCTTCCCAGAGAAACCCTTTATTACGCAGGGAAGAAAAGTTCAAGTGGCTGCTTTCTGGCTTAGGCAGAAAACAGCAGCAAATGACCTTGTAGGTGTGACTTTTAAGAGAAGGAAAAGGGGAAGATTGTGTGAGAATGGGCAAGGATGTGGTGAGCAGAAAAGGAGATAGAGGATGAGGGAGAGGGGAAGGAAACAAGGAACAGGGATGGGGTATTTGTCCCAGAGGGACAAAAGGCTGCCTCTGGATAGAGAGAGGAGACAGATATGTCACATGGTAAATTTCGGTTTATAAAGATAAAGAGGGAAACCCCTTGTTAGGATGCGGTGTTTAATTTTAATTGGGCATGCTGGTCTTTGGTAGTCAGCCTCTGGAGGAAGGCGTGAACATATAAAGGAACACCTTAGTGGCTAGCTTTAGGAATGTAATCTAACAGTTTTTAGCAAGGCCGAGGGAAGCGGGGGTGGGGTGGGGTGGGGGGGATGGGGAGCGGGGGGGGGGCGCAAGGCCTGCCAGAGCCACTGTTCAAGTGGGCTAGTGTCCTTTCACCTTCCATCTTCAGATAGGCAGGTGGCAGCCAGTCCCACACAGGTTTGAAGCTTGTGGCGGTGATTATAGGACGCGCTCCCCCATCCAAAGAAGTCTACTTCTTCAGCTCTTTCTTCTTTTCCCAACCTAGCTCTTGCTTTTTTTCCTAGTTTTTCTTTTCCGTTCTTCTCACCCTTTGCTTAGCCCCGCCCATTTTGAGGCCTAGGCACACCCCCTCCAGCCTCTGCTCCTCCCCACCCCCATCTCCGCTCCCTGCCACACCCACGCCCTACCTCCCCTGCCAAGTCCCGCCTTTTCTCTTCCCTGCCAATCAGGTTGGGGCCACCTTGTGGCACTGCCCCCGAGTTCTCTAAGGGCCAGTGGGTGACCTGCGTTCGGGGCGCTGTATCCCGGCTGCGGAAGGATGGCAGGGGCCGCTGGCTACTTCTCGGACGAGCAGTTCCGGGAGGCCTGCGCGGAGCTTCAGCAGCCAGCGCTGGCCGGGGCCGACTGGCAGCTGCTGGTGGAGGCCTCGGGCATCACCATCTACCGGCTGCTCAACCAGGTAGCGGCTGACCCGCCTGCTGGAGGAGATCAGGGCCCTGAGTCACCCCGGTCAGGACTCCCCACAGAGCTGGCAGCTGTGCTGGGCGGGAGTGACCAGGCACCTCTGAGTTACTTTGCCCTGTGCAGATCCATGTGATTGGAGGTTATCCGAGCTCAGCCTCAGGTCATTCTTGTTGCTGGATTTTGTGGATTGTTATATTTTATGTTTTACTCTGTCGCGTTTGCAAAAACATCAAACGACCCTGGAGCAGGGAATTGTATTTTAATGGTCCGTGGTTGGAGACCGGGCGATGTGCCAAAGGTCTAGGGTCCCAACTTTCATTATGAGAGGGTATAATGCATTTAATACATGGTTAGATATCGAGCTGAAATGGTGTGCCTATGGGCATTTGGGAGTGTATGACTGTCTACATTCACAAGAGAGAGGCATTTGGCAGCAATCGGTTGATAGACAGTAGGAAATGAGTAATTTGGGACTTTGGCCCAACTCAGGAAGTAGTTCGTTAGGAGTAAACGATAGAGTTAAAACATTAGTCAACTGATTCCTAGACCATGCTCATGCCTGTGGAGGACGGGGTTTCCTTCTGCCAGATGGGTACCAGTACTGTATGGGGAGGCGAGGGTCCATATTCTGAGACAGGTGGGAAAGAGACAAGACTCAGAGACTGGGGTGTTCACAGTGGCCAAGAGGCGACAATAGTAATCTCAGCATTTTAGGGGCTGTCTTCTCTGGGTTCCAGTTTTAAGTAGTATTTAATAACTTGCTTGTGAAGCTTCAGGCAGAAAGAGCAGTGGACACTGTAGGAGGAGTGGGGTTGGTTGCTGAGCACCTTGTGGCATTTTATTGGAAGCTTCTAGAACCAAGTAGCCCCCAGGTGGGAGAAACCAGAGGCTTGTCCTTATTGATTTGCTATCGTCAACCAAAGTTCCCTGGCACAAGATCAGAGTGTTAGCTCAGAAATGGACCCAGAGGGATGAAATAACTCCCCAGAGGCCCAGGGAAAGTCATGACAAAGGTGCAGTTGGAGGGTCCACAACCTGGTAAATAAAAGAAGTTTGTGGTATAATATGTGAAGGTAGAGGAAGCTTCTGAGTGGTAAAGGTAGAGTTCTGTCAGCTAAGGTCATCTGTACTTTCTTCTTGAGGTCACCGTGCAGCTTGCATCAATGTACTTTCACGGGCCTCTGGGGCCGGGAATCCTTCGTGAGGTCAACAATAGAAAATTTCACTGTGTGCCTCTGCCATGCCCGGGACAGTAATTATCAGCCTGGCCATGACGTTATGTCTCCCTTAAACTTCAGTGCACACAGAGAACTTCGAGCTGCCCTTTTGTCTTTCGCTAACTGTGCTCACCCATAGGCGTGTGCTCCTTACTATAGTCATCTTCTGCTAAGGATGGCAGTCATTTACTCACCAAACTTGGCCTGTGGTAGAGCAGGACAACTGGTTACAAGATGAGCAAGAGACGTGCAGTGCAGAACAGACAAAATTAACATCCTAACAAGACTTTAGCAACCCTCACGTGAAAGTGGACGCTTTAGGCAAAATCCTTCTGCCATCTCCCTGATCCTTAGACCTTCCCTGCCAGCCACCTACGGAGGCATTTGCCAAGTTGTGTATCAGGCATCAGATCTATTTCCCTCTGCCTTCTCTCCTTTTCCAGGCTGGGTTCTCAGCACCTCTCACCTCATATTGCTTCATCTTTTTAACTGGTTTCTTGGCTTCTGTCTCTTCTCTGTCCTGTATCCCATACATTCCAGACCTGAAAGAAAGATTATAATCGTATCCTGTTAGCCTTTCCATGTTACCCTTAGTCACAGAATTGCTACCAGTCATTGTAATAGATAACAGTTGCTACAATGTTACCCTTAGTCACAGAATTACCACCAGGCATTGTAACAGCTAACAGTTGCTACAATGTTACCCTTAGTCACAGAATTGCTACCAGTCATTGTAATAGATAACAGTTGCTACAATGTTACCCTTAGTCACAGAATTACCACCAGGCATTGTAACAGCTAACAGTTGCTGCATATTTTCTCATAATCCAGGCACCATACATTGGCTTGCTCATTTCTAACTTTAAGCCTGGGATAGACACTGTTGATCATTGCCTTTTTACCCATATGGAAAGGGGTGTGTGGAGGGAACAAGTTGGTTCATCAAGGGAAAGCCAATGTCTATTAGAAGATGGGCTGTCCCTGATGGTTGGGTTAGTAACCCAGTGATCTTTCTCAGTGGTCCATAGTCATGTCTTGCAGCAGCTTTGGACTGTGTTACCATGGCAATAGTCAACAATATGGTCTATAGACAGAGTCTGGCACACAGTGGTCACAAGTGTGGTTTAGGCAGATGCTGTATCGAAAGGCTCTGTCTGATGACATTGTAGGATATCTCTCCATCCTGGTGTGTACTAGTCCTTGGCTGTGTCTCAGCTAGGTGAGGAGCCAACAGTCACCACCATTCCCAGTGGTAGCTCTTCCTGGTGCTGCTGACATCACGAAGTCTTCCAGGCCTGCCCCAGAGGACAGTGAAAATGCCTTGATCCAGGCTGTGCTGTGAACTGAGGAGAGAAGCACAGGCGACCTTAGCTGACAAGGGTCTCTGCAGGCTACAAGCTTCCTCTACTGTCCCGTAGCTGGGTCTAATCCAACTTGCGCCACAAACTTTTTTTCCGGAAGCATGAGAGGCCTGATTTGCCTGCTCCTCCTACCAGTGTGAGGGAGAGGACAGTTTTCAGGCTCAGGAAACTCCCTGAACCAGAGAAATATTGGGGGTAACTCTGAACGGAAGTTTTTGTCTATAAATTTACCATTTTTGACATCCCTCTGAACATTTTTAAGCCTCAATTTTCTTGTCTGAAAAACGGGCTAATAGTTCATATCTCATATTATCATTATGTGAACTAAATAGGACAAGCCATGCAAGTGGTCAGTTCATTACCTGGTGTTCAGTAAGGGCTCAGAGACTGTTAGCAATAATTATTTTAGCTAGCTATCTACATCCCTTAGGTTTTAAACCCATTGCAGTTTCTTAGAACTTAAATATTTTGTAGATTTAGCCAACTGTGTTCTTCATGGTCTGTAGCCATAGCAGCTTCATCTGTGACCCCTGACTTCACTTTCAGGAAAATGCTTGCTTTTTATGCCCCCTGAATTTATTAAGTGCCATAGAATAGCTGGAGTTGGTCAGCATCCACAGCTATACAAAGACACCTTGTCCCCTTGAGGAATAGCAATGTGCTCTTCCGTGCGAGGCCAAGTCACTGCACAACAGAGGGAGCATTCACAGGGGACAAGCAAAGAGTGGCACTTGAGCTGCCTTAGAGTTAGTGATGAAAAGGAGAGGAGCTCCACAAATGAGGGCCATGCGTGGGTGGTGCCTCTGTCTCGGTCAGGTCAGAGGGATGTGGGGGGTGTGGTGTGGCCAGGTGATAGCCACAAGTAATTATTTCTATGCGGGAGGTGCGAAGGTCAGCCGTAAACAGCGTTTGGACACTTTCCGTTTCTCTCATGTAAATACACGGCCATTCCTCTGCTGAGGTCAAATGAGCTCACCGATGACCTTAGCAGTGCAAGTGAAAGTAAATTGCGTGGCTTTTTCTAGAAGAGACAGCTTGGTGTTTAGATAACCTACCAGAGCCAAACTCACGTCCTAGGACCTAGTCACAGCAGTAGCAGTTTCCTAGCCACGTGTCCTCCCTCTGAAGCCTCTGATTCTTCGTTTGTAAGGTGGAGATGCTGATGTGTCCCTAAGCTCAGTGACTGGTGACTTGGAGGTGTCAGTCGATATCTGTGGTTCTCAGTCCTCACTCCTAACCTGAAAAGAGGAGATCAAATATCTGTGTGCCCCTCATTGACTTCCGCTGGGTCACCTGATGTGACCCTCGGATTCATTCTATGAAGTGCTTCTTTGACCCATTTACAGGTGGAGAACTTAGGTTCGGCCCAGTTTAGCTTGTGGCTCCAAGCCCATGTGATCATCACTGTGCTGTCCTTTCTGGCTACTGAGTTCAGGAGACAATTATTAGGGACCACAGTGGAAAACTTAGCCGCATCTAGTCCGTTAACATTGAGAACATTATCCTTACTGCTGCCCTGCTTTTCTTCTGGTCCGAGTCTGACTTTTTCAGAAACAGCATCTAAAACAACACTTTGGCCGCCCAAAGCACTGTTGGGCAAATGCACCAGGCTTAGGGACTTGGGAAGACCTTCCAATAAAAATCCACTCTGAAGCTAGCACAGCTGAAGGGACAGGTTATGCAAGCTTGTGTCATCAGCTGACTCTCAGCAAGTCTCTGGTGTCTTTCACATCATCAGTCTGTGGTCCCTGCCTAATCTTATGTGATGGGCTTTTTTTTTTTCCGAGACAGGGTTTCTTTGTGGCTTTGAAGCCTGTCCTGGAACTAGCTCTGTAGACCAGGCTGGTCTCGAACTCACAGAGATCCGCCTGCCTCTGCCTCCCGAGTGCTGGGATTAAAGGCATGCGCCACCATCTCCCGGCGTCTGTGATGGGCCTTCTTGACCTGAATTATTAGCCTGTGGTTTGGCTAAGACATGTAGAGAGCATGGAGCTAAATGAGATGCTCTTGGGGCAGAGGGAACTGGTGTCAAAAGACTCACAGTCTCCCTCTGTTTGACCTGATGCTAATGATCAGACTTAATACAAGTAATTCAATATCTCTGAGTTTCATTTCCTCATATTTAAAAAAAAATGGAGATCACAGCAATTTCTCTGTCTACCTTAAAGACCATGCAGATGAGTCAATAAGATCACAACCATAAAATTATTGGGAAACTAAACTAGGACTAACAAAACAATTCCCAATATTATTGAAAGGATCATAGCATGTCTAAGGGCTAGGAAAACTTCTCCACACAAACCATGTGGCTTTTGTGGTTACCACTGATGCCCAAGGGAAACACATACTGAGGGGTGAAGTTAAGACATAGCCTGTGGCTGATCACTGCTCAGAGATGAGAGTCTAAATCCCTGCCAGTTTGTCAGTTTCTTTTATGAGTAGCTTAGTATAAGGGCATGTGTAGTTCTTTGTCTCTCTGTAAAATTAAACATTAACCATCAGTTTAACGTCCTCTGTAGCAGCCCTTTTAAACCATAGTTACTTTTTCTTAGGAAGAAGGGCAGGGCCCACTGAGGATTGTTAGGTCACTCACCTGATTGGACAAGCAATGTAGGGTGACTTCTTCAAATAGATAAAGGGAACATGCATAAGACATATGAGTCCCTGTTGTTTGTGATGTTCTCAAAACTGCTCAGTCTCAGTAAAATTTACCTCAGTTTCCATCCACTTCTTGATGTGAGATTCACTGATCAGGGCCGTCATCAGGGCAGCAAGCCAACAATCCTCCCTTGGAGGTGCTCCTGCTCTCTGGAGTTCTTTCTCACTTTTCTATCATAAATCTACATTATCTCTGCTCGTTGTCATATTTCCTTATTCTTTATCAGCAGAAGCCATGGGTTCAGCATGGCATTGGAAACAGTGATCATCAGTCTCAAGTTCTTAAGCTCACTGTGGTGGTTTAAAGCCTCTCAGAGGCTCATGTGTTCAGATGCTTGATCCCCACTTGGTTTAGCTGCTTGGGAAGGATTAGGAGGGATGGTCTTGTTAAAGAGGTCACTCTAACAAATGTGTCACTGGGAGCAGGCTTTGAGATTTCAAAGGCCCACAGCATTCCCGTTCTCTCTGTCTCTCTGTCTCTTTTCAGACAAGGATGTAACTTCTCAGCTACCACCCTGGCACCATGTCTGTCTGCCTGCTGCTGTGCTCCCCACCATGGTGGTCATGGAGTCACCCTTGAAACTGTAAGGAAGCCCCCAATAAACTCTTCTATAAGTTGCCTTGGTCATAGCATCTCTTCTCAGCAATAGAAAAGTAGCTAAGACATTCACTAGGAGTCAAGAGAAACTCCACTACTCTCAAAGAACCCACATGGTCCTTTTTCTTTTTCCTTGACAGTGCTTTTTAACAATGCTTTCCCAGCACTCGGGAGGCAGAGGCAGGCGGATCTCTGTGAGTTCGAGACCAGCCTGGTCTACAAGAGCTAGTTCCAGGACAGGCTCCAAAACCACAGAGAAACCCTGTCTCGAAAAACCAAAAAAAAAAAAAAAAAAAAAACCAATGCTTTGGATTTCTATAGTGTTTTAGTGGATTGATACATAATCCCATGGTCTTTCCAATGTTCACAAGTGTTAACACTATTCTGCCACTCTGTTTTAGAGTAATTTGAAGTGAAGAATCAATATAGACCTAGCAATAGAGACCTTCAGGGAGTGAGGTGGCTGTTTCAATGGGGAGAGTTCTTTGACCCTAAGGTCTTCAGCATTGTGAAAGTTAGGCAAGTGACTTTTGTAAACAGGGTTAGGAAGAGCCGTGCATGGGAAGTGGGATGAAAGGGTGGCACAGTTGGACAAGAGAGCAGAAAGTCCTTTACCCTGAGCCAAGTCTCTTCATGAGAGAGAATGTAGCTAGCTCAAGTTAGGATGGGTCAGAGGTCAGGGCCTTGAAACAAGGAGAAAAATTTATTCAGTTTGATTAAATGTTTTGTTTTTATTGATCAATGAGGGCAGGCAGCTCAGCTAATCATTTATGAAGCAAAGAAAGGGAATTTGGAAGGTCTGCTCAGGCCTGTGTGTTTGAGAGTCTTTTCTGTCATATAGGGGAGTGATTTTTGTTGTTGTTTTGTATTTCCTTTGTAGTAAGTGCATTACAAATAAAAAGGCCTCGGAGTTGGGATTTTAAAATTTTCTTTTGTGGGTATGCATGTGCCAACATGTCTGTCTGTCATCTATCTATCTATCTATCCATCATCTATCTATCTATCTATCTATCTATCTATCTATCTATCTATCTATCTATCTAT
>JABTXL010006842.1:5330213-5344824 GCA_025134845.1 Neodon shergylaensis
GGGGGGAAGGGGGTGAGGGGCAGGGTATGTACATTTGACAAATGTTGACTTAGCCTGTGGGTTGTCGCGTTGAAGAGACACATTGTCCCAGGGTAATGAGACTCTTTTATGAAGAGCTTGCTTGAGTGACTTGGATAGAGTTGAAGTAGGCAACACCTAGGGTGGAGGCCGTGACAAAGGACAAAGAATCTGTTAGACTGGAATGCCAGCCCTTCCCTGCTGGTGGCCCCAGACCCTCCAAGATCACTCTCTGGAACTTCCAGACAAAGTCTGCTCCTCGTAGGGACGATGGTGCTTTCGGTACTGCTTATGGAGGCTAAGACAGACAGACTTTGCTTAGAGACAGCCCAAAGGAAGCCCCTAGTTCTGTTGTCCTTGCTCTTTTTATTTTCTAAGGCCAGAGAAGTGTGCTAGTGGCCCAGGTCACTGGAGACTGTCACTCCTATTCCTGCATCCAGTGACTGTTCAGCAGGCTCTGCAGAGGTCCTGGAGTGCACTGAGGAGACTCAAGGGAAAGAAAGAACGCCTCTAGGCACCAGATGTGATTCTGAATCCGGGCTTTGCTAGGGAAGCCCTGTCTTTCTTCCCCTTTTTTTAAATCTTAAAAAAAAAAAAGAGGATGAATATTGCCTACTGCATGGAGTAGAAGCCAGTGAGACAGTTATGGAAAGTCTTGCACAGCACTTGACACTAAACAGCTGGGAATCCCACCCTCTAACCCCAAGCACCACTTGCTAATTCAGTAAAGCAAGCCCTTCGTTAAGGAAGAATCCAGCAACCTAATCCCAGATTCCGTCTTTTGTTTTGTTTCAGTTTGGTTTTGCTTTTCTTTTCTCTTTTATTTATGTGTGTGTGGGGGGGAGGGGGTGCCTGCGTAGGTACCTGCAGGTGCCTGCAAACTCCAGAAGAGGTGTTGGAGCCCCTGAGGATGGAGTTATGGGTGACTGTGAGCCAATGACATGGATACTGGGAACTGAACTCACATCCCTTGCAGGAAAAGTATGTGCTTTTTAGGCCCTGAGCCATCTATCTCACTAGTCCCCTTTCCTTTCTTTTTTAATAAATATTTCAAGAAGGGTTCTGTAGTTTTTATGAGCAAAAGTCAAACTAAAGGCCCTGTCTTTGAAGCATCAGTCTGTCTGGGTCTTGCCTTGTGTCATTTTCTGACCATATCATGTAGAAATTGGATTAGGAGCCTCATTTTCTTTTATTACCCTTAAAGCCATCATTGTTATCTGTTTCCGCATTCCAGAGAATGAAAAATACATAGAACCATATTGTTTTCCCTTTGCAGAATGGAGTTCCAAACTTTTTGAAAGACATGGTGAAAGCTTGCCAGAATTACCCCAAGAAAACCTAAGAAGGAGAATGGGACCCCAGCATCCATCTCTGGATGTGCTTCAATGGATGCTCAGCCTTCCGTCCATTTTTTCCGTCTTCAGAGGTCTACATGTATCCCCAGGCACGCTTGCCTACTGCCTGGCTCATTTGCTGCCTTCTTCCCCACTAGTCCTTTGCAGGGCTGATTACCTCCTTCTGCTGTTTAGCAGGAGGCCTCTGCGTGGGTATCTTTAGTTAGGGAAATCCTCAGCAGGGACGAGGAGCATTTTGTTGTATCATCTCAGGCGAATGAATGAGAGGAGGAAGGACGGCAAAACGTAAGAGTGACCCTTCCTGGCAAGCAGGCTCTCTTCAATACTCTGTCTTGAAACCCAGGAGTGGCTGCTGGAGGTGGCCTTTGGTCTATGTTTGACCTACCATGTCCCAACATTGGAGACACAGTGATGTCCATTCTCTTTATGCTTTGTTGAGTTGGATAGGCCGGGATTTGAGGTAACAGACAGGTGTTTCTACTTGTGCAGAGTCAGTGGCTGCTGTGATATCAGGCCATCATGAGCGTCCCAGGCCTGACTGAGCACATGCTGACATGACCTCATTTCCCTAACTGCCCACTTCTGGATTTTTCCTTTCCCATAAGCCACTAGGAAAATGCTGCCTATACCTCTCTAGCTGTGCATTTCCTGCGAGCCCCAGACTTCAAGTTCAAAGCTAGCCTGAGCACAGCACTAGGATTGTGTCCTCCTAAGTGGTAGGTGATCTTCCCCTCTGGAACGTTTAGAGATGTTGAAGGGGCAAGACTAGTTTACAACCAGGCAAAACTTAAGTAGTGATTTGGTGTGCCCTTTGCCTTTTACTTTGGAATTCTACCTCTTCAAAACAAGGACTCTTGGAGCCCTAGTTTTATCCCGAATTCTTGTAGGAAAATATATTCTGTGGCCAAGACACAGTCTTGGTGATCTCAGGGAAAAGATCCCATCGCTCCGTTCCGTGCAAACCTTGATGAACAGATACGGAAACTCAGGATGCAAAGCCAGAAGAGAGGGGGTTGTTAAGGTGGCGGTCCTCACAGTGCATTCTCGCTGGGAAGGAAGGTTTGTCCTAAGAATAAACCCATGGTGACTTATGCTTCTCATGTGTGCTGTTTCCTTCTTACCTCTTTCTTTTGGGAAGAATGAATTAGTTAGGACTCTTTTGTTTGCACTGACACCTGGTCCAGCTCATAGACCTTAAAAGAGAAAGAATGAAAATTTGAGGCTGCAGAGATTGACATGGCTATTTACAATACCGGCTGCCCTTTCAGAGGACCCTGGATCAGGTTTAGGTTCCCAACACACACAAGGCATCGCAACATCATCTGCAACTTCCGTTCCAGGGGCTCTGACTCCCTCTTCTGGCGTCCACAGGCACTGCAGGCACGCCGTGCACATGGGCTGGCAAAACACCCATTAAATTAAAATCTTTAGGAAGAGAGAATTTATAGCTCACTTACATTCAAGGCCACATATATTTGACTTCTGGGAGGAACCAGTTCAGGGGCTTCAGTTAAGTTTAAAACTTAGCTCTGCTCTTCAGTTTATCTAAATCTGATGGTAGGGTCGCTAGCGAAAGCAATATATAGGTTCACGACAAACATGAAGGAAGGAAAGACGAAGGAAGGAAAGACGAAGGAAGGAAAGAAGGAAAGAAGGCTAGCGAAGGCAGACTCTTTGTCACTGAATAGCATTTTCCTGTAATTTATACTCTATAACATATGCCTATTGATCCTGGATATAAGATTATTCAAGTAAGTGAATGCTTTATAAAATGGCCATTACAATGTCATTATTAATAAGTGACTGGTATTTAATTTTAGGAATGGGGCATCTAATTGCCTTGTATTGTTAGTCTAAGTTGATCCCTGACAATGAGCCTTTAAAATATAAGCATAAAGATGAGGTCACAGTTTTTGAACAGAGGATTGACATGAAATAGTATCATTTAAGCCATTTCTTTTCCTAAAGAAGTTTTGGTTCATTTCGTTTTGCTTTCCAAGGTGGGTTTTCACTGTGTAGCAGCCTTGGCTGCTCTGGAACTTGCTCTGTAGAATATGCTGGCCTCTAACTTATAGAGATCTGCCTGCCTCTGCCTCCTGAGTGCTGGATTAAAGGTGTGCACCACCATCCCCTGGCACCATTTCTTTTCTTGAAGAGTATTTTTTTAATGTATATGACTGTTTTCTTTGCATGTTTGTCTGTGCATCACTTATGTATCCAGTGCTCACAGAAGCCAGAAGAGGGCACTGATGCCCTGGAACTGGAGTTATAGATGGTTGTGAGTTGTCATGTGGGTGCTGGGAATCAAATCCAGATCCTCTGGAAGAACAGCCAATGCTTTAACCACTGAGCTGTCTCTCCAGCTTCATGAAGCCATTTTATAAAACAGCTAAAGAGTTTGTGGATGCTAAGAATACCAAATAATTACATTGTTTGTCTTTTTTTTTGGACAGAGTCTCTGTGCAGACCACAGATCAAACTCAAAATCCTCCTGCCTCAGTTTCCCAGGCCCTGGGATTACAGCCATGCATCTCTGCACCTTCTGTCATAACGCCAAATTTTAGGAAAGATGCTTCCAAAAATAGTAAATTTGGAGTGGGAACAGTGGCTCAGTGGTTAAGGCCATATACCACTCTTACAGAGTACCTGAGGTTGGTAGCTAGCTCCCACATCCAGTGGCTCACAAGCTCCAGGAGAGCAAGTGCCTCCAACTTCCACGGGCACCTGCACTCACAAGAAAAGACATAATCTTTGAATTTGAATCAATTTATGTAGTTACAAAAGGCTTTTGGCTTAGTTGGAGTAGAGGGCAATCCTGTAGGATATAAAATTATAACATGACGTGTGGGGAAACTCTGAACCTCTTCCACTGTAGTGAAAAAAGCAAGTGTGACTGTTCTTCATGGGAGTGGTTGGTAGTTAGTTCACCATCTGTCTTTCTGTGGAGGCTGAGTGTGTCCGTCAGGGTTTTAGAGTGGTAAACCTGTCTCCATTCCTCTACATTGCTGGGCTTGTTTTTCACATGCCTGCCTCGCCCAGTAATTGTTTGGATAGAAATAGTTAGTGTCCACTAGTTACTGGCCTCAGGAAAGAGCTCCAGAAATATTCAAAGGAAACCGGTGAACAAATGATTTAGGGAAAAGTTGAACAAATGATGTAAATTTAGAAGACTAAACCCATCTTGACCGAAGGATTCGTCTCCATTGATTCCCTAGGTTCCCACTGGTCCTTCCCCGAAAGTGCCTTAGTCCTGCCCTGGGGAGGGGTGGTTTTGCTGCTTGGCCATATGCAAGTTATAATGTGATGTTTGGAAATGATACAGTCTGGACAAGGTGCATCCCAGCCTACCCAGGATTCCACAGAGAAGCTAATGACAAAAGCTATGCTACTATGGTGCTAAATTCTTTCCATAGGCAAATCCTCCCCACTGTATAACAATCCAAACTGAAAGATCACCTTGACACTGACGTCCTGGAGGGGTCATTTCCCTCGCAAATGTTTCACAGTGAGAGCCCCAGGCCTCACTTTCTGGTTGAGGTTTCTCCCTCAGGACCCACATCCACAATGCCTGCCCTTAGCACCTCTTGTTTCCCATGAGGATTCGGAAGAGGCAAATCAGGAAGCCACTACCCAGTCAGTTCCAAGAGCTATCTGCAAGAGCATGGAGACATTGAGTCACTGTGTAGGTCTTTCTCCAAACGCTGGTGTCATCAGGGCCGATGGCAGGCAAGATAGTTCCTGGAATGAATGAGTCGGACTGGGGACCTGTCCTCTGCCCTCAAGGATCCTGTGGTGGGCTGAGGAAGACACAGTGAACAAGCTGCTGAAGAATGGGGACAGAGAGGCTGCTTTCACACAGGACACTAGGTGTGGTGGAGGGACAAAGGAAACTATCTTGGAATTGGCTGAGAGAAGGTAGAGAAAGAAAAACCATTCTAGATGAAGAGGAATCCACAGGACTGGTATGGCTGGGAGCTGGGGCTCCGCATCCCTGAAGTAACATGCATGCCAGGGGAGAGCCTGAGAGTCACACAAGGAATCAGGATTTGATATCCAAGCCACCGTGGAGATCTGAAGGATTGTAGCTGGAGGAGTGACCTGAAAAATTTTATTCATTCCTAATACCTCCCATCTTCCCCATGGCCCCTTGACAACTGTAACCGTGGGATTCCTTCCATGTGACCGTAGGAGATCTCCCAAGATTCTCAAAGCCTTCTTACTCTGTGCGCAGAGTGGTCCATGCTGTGATGGGTCTTTTAAGCAGAGCATAGCTCTGCTGTTCACCTGGAAAAATAAAAGAAGGCAAAGGCAGGCATCCGTGTACATCTTGCCTCTCCCGCCCATGCTGTATGCTATCATGCCATGCAGCCAGTCAGAGCAAAACCATTGCACAGTCCAGAAGTGGGAAGGAAAAAGTGTGAGATACTAAAAAAGCAAGTAGTTCCTTCCTTAAAATACTCTGTCACTGTTGGAAGGAATATTTTTTTTTCTTCCTTTTTTCTTTGAGAAAACAGAACTATATTGCTTGACTGGGTCTCATATGGAGGGCTTTAAAATAAATTATCAATTAACTTGCAGTTTCTGAAGGACACAGTCCATCATGGCAGGGAAGGTAAGGCAGCCAGGAAGCCGGGTGATCGTGTTTCATCTGCACACAGGAGGCAGAGGGAACAGGGTAGGGGGCAGCCTACAAGACTTTGAAGCCCACCTTGAGTAACATACCTCCCTCCAGCGAGGCTCCACCTCCTAAATGTTTCATAGCTTCCCTGAATAGCACCACTAACTGTGTTCAGATACAGCAGCCTACAGGGGAAGTCTACAACGTGTCTCTGTGTACATTCATTGGTGCACATGACCAGTCCCCATCGCTTACTGAAAGAAATGGGGACCAGTCAGGCACACCATGTCTTCTGGTAAGCAATGGCCAAGTGACAGAGCGTGATCAGGTAGCATCCATGATGGAATGGCTTCTTCAATTGGGAAACTCATAGTCGACAGAGACACAGAACATGTGCACAATGATGGGGAGGCGTGGGCTCACCGCACTATAAAAGGAAAGTTAAGGAAAGCTTGCCACTCACTGTTGCTTATCCCGTGGCATCCATAAGGAAGGAGTTCTAGCAGAAGACAGTGAAGAGGTGGGCATGGGACCAAGTGCTGGCCACTGCCAAGAATGCAATATGTACTTCTCCCAGCTCAGGGTCCTCAACGGTGAGGCCTCACTTGTCCCCCACTTCATTGTGTCTGAGAGATGATGAGTCAAAGTTGGAAGTAGAAGATCAAGCATGGCAAACTATCATTGTGGGTCCCGCTTCTACCTCATCTGCATCGACCCCAGATAGTTAGGATTTGAGGTACGGTGCCACCAGGTCAGGCATAATTTTCAGAATTTTTAAACTAAATACTATGAGTCATTTAGTGTTTCAAAGCTTTTTCTCTTCCGTTACTCATCACTGTTATTTGCCTTTTCATTCGAATTCATTGCCTTTAGGAGATCTATACCAGCAAGAATGGTTGACCTGAGAGAGGAGAGGCATAGAACACAAACAGGGAAGAAAGAGAAAGCCTTGCTACTTGCAGTAACCTGAATGCGAAGAGAAGCACTCCTTCCTGGCCCCAGCTGGAAGAAGGTGAGGAGGACAGCACATCTCAGCGCCCATCTTCTCCGATCTGTTGTACTCAGTTCATCTCGAGCAGCTTGTAGACTGAGCAACAGTTGCTGGAATCCAGGCAATAAGAAAATGGTACTGAGAGCTCCCTGCAAGCCATCCAGTGACTTTTGTATTATGTCAAGCAGCTTCGGAGGGCCCAGACCTGTGTTTAAGTGGTCATGGATTCTGCCTCCCGATGAATGCGGTGTTTCATTTTCCGAGGGAGACTGAATAACATTCTTCATTAGGAGTCTATATTTTAGGCCAGGTATTGAATGATTACAGGCCCGCTGAAAGCCTCCAAGAAGAGCTTACCCTCCACGACACAGTTTGGCTCACGCTCCCATTTCAGCTACTTTAGGCTCTTGTAAACAGCATTCGTTTTCCATTACAAGCTAGGAAATGTGACTACAGGGCGCAACAGTGCCGGGTCCCTGGAGAGCGTCTGCTCCGGAGGCCATTTCCTCACGTCGCATTTGCCTTTGTGACTCTGGATGGGGAGGTTGGATCATCTCCGAAGCTCTCCCCACCTTCCCATCTGATTCTGTTCCACTAACTTATAAAGCAGCGTGACCTGCCTGAGGACTGCTGGCCCAAGCAGATGTTTCCTGAGCAAAGACAGTGTGCATTTCCCCTGGTACATCATCTCGTGTGGGGGTAGGGGTGGGGGCTGGCGCGGCTCTCCCCGGTCTGACATCATTGGGCGAGGTGGCCTGGGGGAGAATTTCAAAGCAGAACAGCTTGGCCAGGGAGGAGCTTAGCTGGCAGCTGTATGCTGGGATTAACTGACCCAGATAACAGGGAGAAAGGAATCAGCAATTTAAGAGTGTTCCTTCTCCCTCAGGAAGTCAACAAGCCTTTCTCTGACTTTCTGTAAGAATACAGGCTATGGGAGACCTTCCCCGCCGGCCACACCACACACAGCTAGGATCATAATCAACCACATAGCTGCCCATTCCTACTTGTTGTTTGCCCTGACCTTGTTTGAGATTGAAGTGGGATGGCTCAGCTGACAGCGGTGAGCAGTGACAATAAGATTAAGTAGATCTGGGGGTGTAGCTTAGTAGGTGGTGAGCTTGCTGAGTGTACAAGAAGCCTTGAGTTCCCGCCCAGATCCACATAAACTCAGTGTGGTGGTGCATGCGTATAATCCCAGCACTCAGGAAGTTGAGACAAGAGGATCAGAAGTTCAAGAGGCCCCATGAGACTGAGACCCTGTCTCAAAAACAAAAACCAAACAAACAATTAACTCTCCCTTTCTAAACAGCAGCATATAGGACCCCCCCCCCCCACCACCCAATTGCATGACTTGAAATCATCTCCTTATAGACCATGAGCTTAGGGAGTTTAAGATTCAGGGGGAAAAATGCTGTGGAGGACAATTGGCAATGGTTTCCCAGCTTCCTCCTAGAATGCCATGAATGCCATGAAAATAAAACCAAGTAAGCAAACAGCATATGAACCACCTCTGTGATTTCATAAAGGAGATATGAGTTTGGAGCTGGAGATATCGCTCAGAAATTTAAAGTGTTTGTAGCCCTTGTAGAGGACCTGAGTTCAGTTTCCAGCACCTACACTGGATGGCTCATGACTACCTGTAACTCCAGTTCCAGGGGTACCCGATACCCTCTTTTGGTCTTTGCAGACACCTGTGTGCATGCACACCCCCACGCACACACCCCCACACCCTGTCACACATGCATACACAGTCTTTTTTAAAAGATGAGTTTTCCTTTTTCAGCTTCATTCAACTCAAGGGATTGTGTTCATCATCTCTGAAATACCTGCCCTAAAAGTGCCATGTTACCTAAGATTATACCCCCAATCTTAAAACTATGCCTTCCCATCGTTTTTTGCATCTCTCTAGCTTTCTCTCTGTTCTCCAAACACATCATGATCTTCTCATCAATCACTCCAACCCTGTGGGTTGCCCTTCCCCAGCTCTGGTGCAGTGCCCAGAGCAGGCAGCCTTTTCTCTTGGCTCTGGTAGGCTCTCCTCCTGATAGTCACCCACTCGTGTAATGCCCTTCTCTGTGTGTGGGCTGGATCTGCGGACTTGCTTCTCAAGCGGAGAATAGCACAAGAGTAATCAGTGGGACAGCTCCAATCAGTCCGTGAACACCGGGTCTCCTGCTCCTGCCCACACTCTTCCTCTGTCATTTCTTTCTTTATCTGATGATATAGAGGCCATTTGTGTGCTGGCCTGTGGTGAGGCCAACAAGGAATGGAGGGTGGCTTCTGGCCAATAGCCACCTAGGAGCTGAGATGTCGGTTGTGTGGTCTGGCAGGAACCAACTCTACCACCAAGGTCCTGAGTGACTTAGCAGATCCTTCTGAATGGCGCTTTGCTTGGCCCCAGTGAGCCATGTATGGGGTGCACTGGAAGTGCACTCACGTCTCATCTGATGGGAGTAGCAGGACTCACAGCGTCATCAGCTCTACATGTAGGGTGCTCTTTGGTGTCACCAAAGTCCCACATTCCCTGTCCTCACCTCATGACAGATGTCTGTGTGTGTGGAAGTACATGTGGATATGTGTGTATGTATTTGCATGTGTATAAAGTGAGGCCATTAGTTGGACTGTCTACCATCTCCTCTCACCAGAGTTGTAAGAAGCATTTATGTCCAGTTTTGAGCAACCATGATCCTTGTTTCTCCTGTCATTTTCAGCTGTGCTTGTCACCAATGTCCCAGCAACTTTATCTCACCCATTTTCTATCCATTAACGAGTCACAGTGTTGCGTCTAAGTTCCCATTTGTTAAACATGCATTTATGTGTATAGTAATATTTGATATTTGAATATGCAAATTGAGAGTGCATATTCATATATTAAATGCCTATGTAGCTATAAGTCAGCCTAACTACCAATTTAAGACCATTATTTCTACTTTCTTTCCTACCGTCCCTTTAATTGAAGATCATTACCACACTCTCCTTAGACTAGACACTTCCCATTCCTCTAATGACCTTAAGGTAAGTTTCTTTAATTATGTGTGTTTGTTTGCACATGATATCTATGACAGAGGCACGAACATGCCAAGCTGTGTCTGTGGAAGCCATACTCCAGCTTGGTGAAGCTGGTTCTCTCCTTCCATCTTTACATGGCTTCCATGGATAAAGCTCTCCAGCCCCTTACAATAATTTTCTAGGCCCTCATCAGTTGAAACTGCAGCCTTTCTTCCAGAATCCCTTGTTTATTCAGTCTCTTTCTATATATCTATAACATATAGACATATTTATAATTTATATATCCTAAATACTATTATATACATAATATATTATGTTAAAATAATTTCTCCAGCTTTCAGAGAACTCACAGTACAACACAATTATCATTTTTGTAATCTATTTTTCCTGTTAATACAAATTGGGACTTTTATGTTTTTAAATTAATCATACATACTATTATCTTATAATAACCAACTCTCTCTCCACAAATTTCCACAAATTTAAATCTATAAACTGCTAAGCCCCAAGCTCTCATAGCCTCTACTTGTGTAAGAGAGTGTTGGCTGGAACAGAAGATTTTACGCTAAATCACAGTGGGCTTTTACCAGGTAGGTGTTGAGCCCTCACACTCTTTTATGGTGTTCGTCAGGATTTCCAGGAAGACCACCTTCAGCTACTCTTGTCCTTCTCCATCTCACAACCTTCACAGACTCTGGTTCCTTCCACCCACCACATAGTTTCTCTTCTATTACTAATATGTCAAAGAGCGTATTAGCTCCATTAGCTGAATCAAGCTGTCCTTTCTGGGCTTATCAGTTATGTGTTCACCAAAGATGTCTAAGGAGCCAACTGTCTCAGTACCTAAGCTGGTCATTGGCTACCTAGACACACAAGATTACCCTTGACCTCTTATAGATAATGATATAGTACTTGAATTTTAATCATTATCTATAGACTTAGTTGTAATTACTAATGATCATACAGAAATTGTAAAAAGTGTCAGACTTGCTGGACTGTGGTGGCACACACCTTAAATCCCAGCACTCAGGAGGCAGAGGCAGGCAGATCTCTGTGAGTTCAAGGCCAGCCTGGTCTACAAGAACTAGTTCTAAGACAGGTTCCAAAGCTACAGAGAAACCCTGTTGTAGTGGGAGGCATACAAAAACTGTATTAATTAAATCACTGCTTGGCCCATTAGTTCTAGCTTCTTATTGGCTAACTCTTACACCTTAATTTAACCCATTTCTATTAATCTGTGTAATGCCATGTGGCTGTGGCTTACCGGGAAGATTCCAGGATGTCTGTTCCTGGTCGCAGCTACATGGCATCTCTCTGACTTCGCCTTCTTCCTCCCAGCATTCAGTTTAGTTTTCCCTACCCACCTCTGTTCTGCCCTGATATAGGTATAAAGCAGTTTCTTTATTAATCATTGGTAATCACAGCATACAGAGGGGAATCTCACATCTCCCTTTCTTGAAAAATAAAACAACAACAACACAAAAAAGTGTCAGACTTCATCAGCAGCTACAGCAAAATTTGACTATAGAATCTACGTCATGGGGTATCTGGGTGTTCACTATACAGTCCTTTTAACTTTCCATACATTTTAAATTTATCGTAAGAAAATATTGGCTGGAATTTCTCTCTCCTCCATAAACTCTATTTTATTTAGTCTTCATGAATGGAAAACAGTGCCCCACCCTCCTCATTGAAACACTTGGTATTGCTCCCTTTGCTTTCTAAGAACTTTCCAGTCTCTTTCCAGGGTTTCTATGAGAAACTATGACTTTTTTTTTTTATTTTTCGAGACAGGGTTTCTCCGTAGCTTTTTGGTTCCTGTCCTGGAACTAGCTCTTGTAGACCAGGCTGGCCTCGAACTCACAGAGATCCGCCTGCATCTGCCTCCCGAGTGCTGGGATTAAAGGGGTGTTCCACCACCGCCCGGCGAAACTATGGCTTTCTTGAAGAGACAGTGGAACCAGGGTTCTGACTCTGATCCTGGAGCCTATGGATTTTGGGTTTCCAGAAAAGTCACAGAGTATGATCAAATCTTAATTTTCTTATCTGTAAATTGGGGGATAATCACATTTACATCCCCATTTATTATTTGCATTAAATAAATTATTATTTTAACCATTTTTCATCTTTCCGATGAACACAGCCTCATTTTTACCACTTTCTCCCACTTACCTACCTTCTATATAAATTATAGTTCTTCCCCTTAAAATCTGAAGAAAAAAATTAATGCTCTTCTCTTCACTTCCTCTTTTTGTTTCATTTTATTGAAACAAGGTCTTGCTGTGCAAGTCCAGGCTAACCTCTGCCTCAGCCCCAAGTGTCCATCATGGTGCCCAAACTTTACCTCTACTCACTGAAAGTTAAACATCTTAGAAACTCAAACCTGCTTTGTATTTCTGGATATTCTTGTTTAGTAAGTGTAGTGCCACAGATGTGAATCTCCTCACTGTTCCTAAGGCTCCTTTTTTCTTGGGTATGGGATTGACATCAGAGAAGTGCTATGCATATCTATCCAGGTGGGATGCCATCGCTATAAGCCAGCAATGCTCCATTTCCAGTTCCTATCTTCAGTGAGTTAGTATCATCTGATTGCCCTGATTTTACTTCCTACACTGCTATCTCCCTGTTTCTGTTCTTGCAAAAAACGTTGGGCATCCTTGTCTTTTTCGTTTGTGCGAAAAGAGGTCTGAGTAAAGGTCTCATGTAGTCCAGGCTCACCTCAAACTTAATATGCAGCCGAGGATGACTTTCAGCTCCTGAGCCTTCTACCTTCTCCCAAGGGCTAAGATTATAGGTAAACAGCTGCTATGAATCCTTCAAAAACAAATTCAGTGCTGCAGCTTCTTCCCAAGTCGCCTTGAATTCCTTCTGCCAGCTTCTACTCATTAAGTCCTATTCTGTCATGCCATATCATCAAAACGTTTGTGCTGTTTTCTACTAGATGATAAGAACTGTGCAGTCCAGAACCTTCCATTTTCCTCTTCCTGCCGACAACCAGCAGGTACTTAGCATGGGTGATGCATAGATGTTGGAATAGATGAATGACTAAGGGTCATTCTCCTGGAACTCAGTCTTTTGCTTTATGACATGAGAGTATCAGATGACCTCAAGGGTATCTTTTGGCACCAATACAATATGATTCTCATCCCTAAGATTAATCACTCAAATAGATCAGTTACAATTCATGCTAGTGTTTCTGCATGGGTCAGAAGCATCTTCACTTAGAACAAATAACATTTGAAGGCATATCTATGCCTTCTTTCTGGATCACTGTTCTTAATTTGTCAGTGGCTTTATTTCAAGGATGTGGATGCTTCTGACTCTTCAACTGCCCAGTGTACCCAAATTCAAACAAATATAAATGCATCTCTTACTTTTGCTCTCCAATATCCTAGGTTTGATGTCTTCTATTTGTTCTTCTATTATATATTTTGACTCTGGGAAGGAGGCATGTCTGGGAGGTCTAAGATCCCCTTTCACATCATCTCACCCATCTCTAGGCCCTTCAGATTCCAACCCTGCTCTGGTGTGTAACGCTGTGAGATTACCCTCTTTGGTTCCTCTCTCTCTTCTCCATACATTTCAAATCCTCTCTCTGCCCTTCACCAGTTAAAGCTTAGCATTGTCTTCCTGGAGCTGATTTCCCAATTCTCCATTTTAGTTCTTGGCCATTGTCTGATGCTCATGTGTATGATTTCTAGACTTCATTGGTAAATTTGCTTGTTCAGTGTTGAAACATAGCACGTGCCCAACACAGTTGCCTAAACTAGTGAACAAGTGGTTAGTGAAGATGCTAATGTCAGCCTTCACAGGGAATGAACTTCACAGGTGCAAAATGAGGTGCACCAAGAGTGAGTGTATTAATGCATCTCATTTTGTAGCTCTCAAGAATTTTGAGGTAAGAGCGCTACTTCTCCCTTGTTGTACAGAGAAATGTAGCTTTAGAAGAGATGTCACTCCCCAAAGTTATTCTATAGCCAGAGCATGATAGAACTGAATTTGAACTTCAGCCAGGTCAATGCAAATTAAGCACTGTCTTCATTATACCACAGTAATATGCAATGTGTTCTGCCAAAGAGGCCCCAAAGCCCATAGTTCACTTGTAGATAAAATAAGATTTCATATTTAAAAATTCAGCCATCATGCATGGGGAAGTGCTTTGGTCCTGCCTCAACTTGATATGGCACACTTCGTTGACTCCCATGGGAGGCCTTACCCTTTCTGAATGGAGAAAGAGGAGGAGTAGATTGGAGGGGGTAGGAGGGAGGGGGGAGGGAATGGAAGGGGAGGAAGGAGGGAGAACTGTGGTTGGTATATAAAATAAATTAAAATTTTTAATAAAAAATCAATCATTAAAACAAAGTCTTTAAATGTTATTGTAAATTAATGCAACACAGCAATACTGTTGTAATTTGGAAAAAGTTGAGAGAGAAAGATGCCATGCGACAGAGCTCAGGTGGAGGGTTTTTTTTTTTAATTGGGGGAAAGTGAATGAGAAAAGGGGAAGGGGAGAGGGGAGACTTGCCTCTGGGGACATGAGTAGCAGAAGAAGAGAAGAGAAGAGAAGAGAAGAGAAGAGAAGAGAAGAGAAGAGAAGAGAAGAGAAGAGAAGAGAAGAGA
>JABTXL010006842.1:5346029-5363743 GCA_025134845.1 Neodon shergylaensis
CACACACACACACACACACACACACACACACACACACACACACACACGCTTCTTTTTCCACCAGTCACTAAAACTTAAAATTGAACGAACATGACTTGAGATGTTTCTAAAGAGCTTTCTGCCTGCCATCAGCTTTATTAAGGGCACCAATGTGCAGTCACATTTAATGGTGTTTATTTTGAAACATGTGATGTTTACCCTTGAAAGCCTATTATGCATCTCTCACCTTACTGTGAACAAAAGGGCATTGTAACTTCACGTGGTCTGTAGTCTGATTGCTTGCTTACATTTAAGTCTGCACTCAAATGAGAAAAATACTTGAGTATCAGTCATCCTGCAATCCAAGGGACTTATTCATAGAGCATGTGGGGCTCTATTCATGGATGATTTATGTCTTTGCATAAAGAGGAGTGGGGGGCTGTGTGTGCTGCTCAGAGAACCATCGTCGGCCTCTCCTGAGTAATTTATACAAGATCAATATTTATCAAGGTGAGCCAAGAATGGGACCATAACTCTCCAAGAGCCAAATACTTCATTTTCAGCTCTTTCACCCCTGAAAAGGAGTGTGACAGATTGAAATGTTTGTGCGAAATAACTAAAAGGAGATTCTTACACGCTCCTGGCTGCTTTGGATGCAGCGTGATGCTTCTGAAGAAATCACAGATTTGTGTTCTGGATGGCGTTTTATGGCTATCACAAAATAGAGAATTCTATTTCTTGAATTAATGACAGAAAGGAAATAATTGACAGTATGCCCCAAGAGAAAGGGAAATTGGTCCATTTACTTATTCTGCTAGGATGTGGTAAGTGAACACCTGCTAGGCAATTTGCAATAAGGACACAGTTATATTATTTGGGACAATCTAGACAGATGGATATGTAAATATTTGGAAACATGTGAGTGGAAGGTGGCACCCTAGTAAAGAGATGTAGTGATCAAAAGTTTAGATTGACTAATTCTATCGCAAGGTATCTGAAAAATAAAGGAAAATGGGAGCGAAGTGGACAGACAGCCAGTTGGGATTCAGGTTCTGGGAAAAAGGAGCAATAACATAAAGGAAACTTGGAAACCTTTGAATTGTGGGTATAAGAGAGGACAGGTTGCTGTGAGAGCTGACAGTACTTTGTCACCAATGATAAAGAAAGGTAAAGAATTCCCCTAGGAGTGTAAAATGAAGGCTTATGCTACAAACTCTTACCTTATTTTATAAATAAGAGGAAACCCATGCTTATGAGTTTTTAAACACATGCCAGACGTGGTCAGATTTCCCGTAGGGAGACATCTCTGGTGCCAATCCACGCTTTTTGGTAGAGGAAAGTTGAGAGGAGATGACAAGTGGGCTTTAATTTAGCTCCTATCTCGAGAAGAATTTTAAAAGCCCTGTCTGTCCTCACCAGGAAATTCTCCACTGAAAGAGAATGATACCAATAGTGATTGTCAGGAGGGAATGGGGGTGGGGTGTGTGACAACAGATATGAGCTAAGCATTTGTCATCCCTGTGTCAGCAGGGTGCTGGGAAGTCTGTGAGAGAAGTCACCTCTCTTAAACTAGGGCGCTCTCAATAGATTAGTGGGCTAGTATGGCAATAACTTTACATATAAATATGCCATGCAATACATTATATACAATGCATACTACATTGTATAATGCACACAGACAGTTATGACTTATTCAAGGAAAACTAGAGGATGCTTTACAGAGCTTGTCATTGAGGGCAGGATCTTTTCTAAAGCAATCATAATTAATGAAGGCAGAGGAAGATGCGTAAAAGAAAGTTGATGGCAGTGAAAAGGAGCAGAGGAACAGGAGGGCTTTAGTATTAGGTGTTCTAAATCCTAAGAGTACCATGGAGGAGCTGGACATGTTTCCATACAGTATTTGGGGACATATTTGAAGCCCAGAGAATGGTCCTGGAATGGAGATGTGAACTGGGTTTCATCAGGAGGTAGGCAGTAGTGTGCCAGGACAGTACTGATCAAGGAGAAATTCTAAGGAACTTCGACATTGAAATGATGGATAGCAGAGGGGGAGATTCCATGTGCATATTTCAAACATTGACAACAGAGGTTTTCTAATCTGAGAGAGGTGTGAAACTGGGTCTCTAGCTCTTGTGGTCACAGAAAAGCAAGGGATTTCCATGTGCGGTTGTGATAGGCAAGTCTGCACCAGAGAGACCACCTTGTGGAGAACCGCTGCAAAGGTTAATGTTTAAAAAATGTGTTTGCAAAAAAAAAAAATGTGCTTGCAAGCACAGAAAGCTATGCAAGAAGTGATTCTTAAAGAGATAAAAAAAATTCACTAAACCACAGACAGGTTGGTTCATCAGAGCTTTGTGGCTGCTTCTGGGCTTATTGCTGACTTAGGAGTCAAGGTAAGATGGCTGAAAGCTAAACAGAGGTTAAGGAGTCTTAAGGAACTATCAAAGATAAATATCTGGTGAATATCCCAGGCTGTCTGCTGTCCCCAAACCCAATACTAAGGTAAAACAAGTGAGGCTTATATGGTATAAAATTTTAGCCATCACTCATCATTTGCTCTATGACTTCACCCTAGGCCTGATTCTTACTGGTACACTTGAAGTTCTCTCTATAAGTGATGAAGTGAAGTTATTTCATTAGCAAAGACCAGTTCTAAAATAATCAGATCTGAAATTTTCTTGTGACCTATCTCCACTGATATAAGCGAAAGTAAATCTTTCTTAGGAAAGACAAAATAACTCAGACTTACTTTTGTTACATTGTTTCCCCCATACAATGCTTTTCAAGAAAATTCAAGAATGCAATTACAAGATACAGTGACAAAAAAATAAAGACATATGATAGGGTCTAATTGGTAAGGGAGGATATTAATTTTTGTGACATATACTACAAAAGCTATATGCAAAAATATTAGATGTGAAGACACAATTTTTGGATGAGAATTAGAATCAACTAAGTAATCAAAGAAATTCCAAGGAATTTAAACATTAAATCTGAAATTAAATATTTAATATATGATAGACTAAACACAGGTGATAGAGAAAAAACAAATGTGAACATATATGAAATATAAATATTTAGATAGGAATCATGGAAAGAAGTGATAAAATAAAGGAAAGGGCTGGAGAGATGATTCAGGGCTTAAGAGCACTGGTTGATCTTCCTGACATCTTGAGTTCAATTCCCAGCAACCACAATCATAGCCCTCTAGAATAAGATCTGGTGCCCTCTTTTGGCCTGAAGACATATATGCAGACATTATAATAATAGTGAGTAATGAAGTGAATACTTGTGAGCTATTATTTATAGGCAATTTACATTGGTATAGATTCTTGTATATTGATACAAACTTAAATTATATTGAATATGTTCCTATTTTTGTCTATAATATTTGTATACCTAGGCAAAGTTATTTTGTCATATTGTATGTGTACATGCTTCTACCTCTGTTTAAGACATTTGTATATTGATACAATTTTTGGGTATATTTATCATATTGCGTACATTTCTACCTCTGATTAAGGTACTTATACATTGTTTACATTTTGAGATCATTGTCCTCATTTGTTGCACAGGTGTTTACAGATTGTTTAATATTCTAATATGACGTCTTAGACTTCAAGTTATATAGGTATTAAGGATTATAGGTCAATAGTCATTCATATTTGTCATACTTATAGTCAGAGTAATCAGGTTCTTTAGATACATAGAGATTGCATTCTGCATAGATAGGTAATCTTCAACCACTTCAAAGATCTATAGAATATGGCATTTAAATAACTTAGGGTTTTGTTGACACGAGACACAATTGCTCCTGGCAGCACCAATCTATTCCCAAAAGAATGTTGAGCACCGAAGACACTCCACTTGGAGCTTGTTTTCTTCTTGGCAAAACTGGACTTTGGGCAAGGAACTGCCCATGTATTGACCACTGACAAAATGCACGATGTCTGGGCAGGACAAGCAGGATATAGGAAAAAAAAAAAGAAGACTGTCAAATCTTGCCAAGACAGCATAAGACAGTTTTAAAAAAATTTTGCCTTCTCTTCTGGCTGCGGGATTCAGTTGCTGTTCCGTGTTTGAGCAGAGGACTGTGATCTGTGAGACTACTCCTAAATACATAACCCTTTATTATACTCAATTCTGAGCTAGTGTGGGATTTCTTTATAGTGTCCATCTTCACAGCAGTATATTGAAGGCCTTCATAAATGAAAACATAATGGCTTAGACAGAGACTGGTAAGTGGATGGGCTTCTCATTTTCAGCTACCTTCTAGTAGCACTGGTGGCAAGACTCTGTGGTAGCTCGAGTCCAAACAACAGAAAAGCTTCACAACGCCTGAGAACCCATCTTACAACCTTTGCAAATGGTTTTCCAAACTACCCTAGATTTTTTTGTTGTTGTTATACGAGTTCACTTATCTAAAATATTAATCTAAAACATTTACAATGAGCAAATTCATAGAAGGAAGTAGTTAGACATTACCAGGAGCTGAGGAGAGCCAAGAAGAGAGTTACTGCTTAATGTGTACACAGTGTCTGATTGGGACGATGAAATATGGGAAATGCTGAAGCTAACAGCTGTTATTTCCAACATTGTAGTGCTATTAATGTCACTGAATGATATACTTTGAAATGGTATGTGCATGTGGTTCTCCATCTTTCAATGATTAGATTTGCTCTTTGACAATTTCACATGCTATAATGCATTGTTTCCTCTTAGCCCTACCCTCTATTACTTCCCTCCTACTTCTGTCATTCTCCCTCTGAACCCACAGGATTTATTTTACAGTCATAGCCTTTTGTTTTGTTTTGTGATCCATTGATTTTTTTTAACCAGGACTTTCTGTTTGACCACAGGTTTGCAACCATCCACTGGGGAATGGTGAGCTCAACACTGAGTTTATCCCAGGTTTAAAGGAAATAAAAGTCTTAAGTGCTGACAGATACAATCGCCCAAAATGCTGAATAAATAAAGTGGATATTAGTGCTGATGATGTTGTGCTAATGAGAGCACTAGTTTAATTATGATGATGATGTTGAATGTAGCTTAATAAGGGACTCCCTCCTATATCCTAGATTTTGCAATACTTTTTTAAAAGTTTATTTTATTGTTGTTCTATGTGTGTGGGTGTTTTCCTGCATGTCTCTCTGTGTTCCATGTTCATGTTTGGTGCTTGTAGAGGCCAGAAGATGCCACTAGATCATGTAGAACTGGAGTTATAGACCATTGCGAGCAACCATGTTGGGACTGTGGTGTGGGAGGTCCTTCTGTCTATGTGTTGTTTTTATTGCTTAATGAATAAAGAAACTGCTTTGACCTACAGCAAGGCAGAATTTAGCTAGGCAGGAAAAATTAAACTGAATGCTGAGAGAAAAAAGGCGGAGTCAGAAAAAGTCATAGAGCTGTCGCTGGAGACAGATATGCTAGAACCTTGCGAGTAGGCCACAAGCCTCATGGTAAAATATAAAATAATGGAAATGGGTTAAGATGTAAAAGTTAGCTAGAAATATGCTTAAGCTATTGGCCAAACAGTACTGCAAATAAGATAGTTTCTGTGTAGTTATTTCGGGGCTGAGCAGCTGGGAACAAACACGCGGTCTTATTACAACAAATTGGCACCCAATGTTGAGCATCAAAACACTCCACTTGGAGCTTGGAGAGAGAGAGAGAGAGAGAATGAATAAAATATCTTACAGACGATGTCTAAGACACAGGAAAAGTGAAAATTCTGAGAGGTCAGTCCTAGCTAGAATGAGTGAAGCTTGCACTTCCTCAAGAAGAATTAAGCGTTTTAATTTGTCTTCCCTGGGATAATTATGAAGAGTTTGTAAGAGATTAGCTAAGAATTAGGGATTTGAGCCAATCTGATTTGGAGCATCTACTTCAATACAATTCTCCCAATACCTGGTGAAACACTGGTATTCCTAAAAAATGTAGTTGAAGTGTGAAGGGAGAGAAAACCCCAGCCAACCTCAGCTCCTACCTCACTCAGCTTCACCAGCTTGGAGGCAACAAAGATGCTTTTAGTGAAAGATTTTTGAGACTCTACTATCTTTCTTCCTCTTTGGGTACAAATAAGCAAAAGATATATGGATATAAAAAAAGGTTATTACTTTTCCCTGAAAAGTTTTTTTTTTGTATTTTCGAGACAGGGTTTCTCCGTAGCTTTTGGTTCCTGTCCTGGAACTAGCTCTTGTAGACCAGGCTGGCCTCGAACTCACAGAGATCCGCCTGCCTCTGCCTCCCGAGTGCTGGGATTAAAGGCGTGCGCCACCACCGCCCGGCTTCTCTGAAAAATTTTTAAATCGTAGTCATCATTTTCTTGCTTCTAAACAAGCAAAAAAAAAAAAACAATTGCAAACTGATGGAATTTGACCTTCTTTTTCACTTTCTTGTACTACTGCCCTCCCAAGGATCCTTTGCAGAGATGCTCTGTGTGATCTCAGGTCTAACTCTCTACACAGCAGTGATGTCCTACAGAATAATCAAAATCAGTGTCACAAGCTCTGCTCTGCTGATAGAGAACTGAGTGACATGCCACGGTCCAGCCTCAGCCTAGGTTCAGGTTCTGAGAAGGGGAAGGGGCATCCACGCAAAGAAATGAGTTGTCTGACTACCAGATGAGTTTTACACAAGTGGCCAGCCCTGAATAGCTCCAGCTGTATTTATCTACACATAAGAAAGCACATTTTTTCATAATAACAAACAAGTTCTTCCTATTCTCCAATGTTAACCTCCAGCAAAAACAAATATGTCAAATATGTTTTCCCCCATTTTTTACATCAAAGCATCTTTAAACACAAAACAACACTTACCATTTTGCTAGCTTGGCCAAATACTGAGCCAGGTACATCCTGTCTTTACAAAACTAAAGGTGATAAACACAGGCACACATTTTTAGAACAATATTCAAAACACATTTACAGAAACAGAGGTGACCTGCCTCTGATCCTGTCAGCACTGAGTTAGAACAGCTCCCAGGGTCTGAAGTGACGGCTGGCATACTTAGACAAGGAACTTGAGAAGCATCAGCTCTCAAAGAATTTTAGGGGAAGATATTTGAGAAAAAAAAAAACCCTGGGGTTTCTAGGAATGATCATATCTGTCCCATGCATGACTGACCAAATGACACTAAGACAGCCAAGAGCATCATAAATCTTATGAGAGAGAGGAGAGCATTCAGGCCGTGCATTCCCAGCAGTATTCTCCTCTGTTCTGAAGTCCTTGCAAGTGAGGCTGTCTCCATGGGCTTTTGCCTTATCTGGAGACCCATTGGACAAGCATTCATATGCTTGCTGGTCCAAAACTAGACTGACTTCCAACGGTAACATACCCACTGGTGCATCCTGAAGCCGGCAATAGATCCCACAACTTTGACTTCATATTGCTTCTCAAAATTAGAGCATCCTCATCTTAGTTTTCAAATTTTCTTAAATTTTACTATTATTTGTGTGTGTGTAATGTGTATGTGTGTGCACATGCCTGTGTGTCTGTGAGGCTGCATGCGTGTATGTCCATTCATATGTACCTGTGTGTTGGTGAACTCCTGTGTCTGTGTGAGCATGCATGCATGCATGTGTGCACACGTACATTAGTGTAATGGCAGATGTCTCTGTAGCACAGCATGCAGTCAGAAGGCGAAGGAGAACCTTAGATGCTGTCTTCTCCCTTGTTGGAGGCAAAGTCTCTTCTTCAGTGCCACACACACAAGGCTAGCTGGCCCATACGTTTCTGTGGATCCTCATGACTGCTCCCTATCTTGCTGTGGGGGCATTGAGGCTACATATATGAGCCACTGCTCCAAACTTTACAAGGGTTCTTGGGATCTGAACTCAGGATCTTACAACTTCTGGCTTATGCAAGATGTCCTTTACTCACCAAGTCTCTCCCTAGCCACCTGATTTTAGTTTTGGTTATTTTGTTTTTGGTGGTTTGTTTTCCTGACACACTCTCAAATAAGTAGTTTTGTTTTGTAGAAATCTTAAAAGCAAAAAAAAACTGCCGCTGTTTTGAAATTTATCTCCTAGTCCGTAGGTAGATGTAGATATTATCCCAAACAAAAAAATCAAGACTCTGTAATTAAGGGATGGGAACAAAACACAACAAGGCCCATCTTTCTCTGGAATGTGGGTGAGGTGTTAGGTGGTGAAAATCACTGTTACAATCACGATTAGAATTGATGATAAATTTACTGCTTTTATCATAAGCTCTTCTCCTATTCTTTTCCTTAAATAAGCAAAGATATTGAAAGACAGGTAATTCTTTGGCACCTCTTTGACCCTTGTTTCTTACCCTGGAAACCTGGAGAAACAAGGGCTGTCAGTCACCCCATTAGTCAGACCACCCCATACGTGTGTACCAGCCATATGAACACTTCCTGGGTGTCTTGAGGAAACTTCATGATAATGCCAGCTGCTTGCTTTAGGACCTTCTACAGCTGCAGACCCAGACAGGTCTACTTTAAGCAATCTGTATTAGACTTTTTGTTATTAGAAACGTCAGTGGATTCTAGGCTATTGTGCAAACTTTTTCACCAGAGGGAGAGCAGTTCCCCCACTTGTAACTGATAGAAAAGCGACAATGTGTGGTTGGTGCACATGCACTCCTCCATTTACGTGGGGGCATTTTCTGTGATGATGCAAACCTCTGTTCTGGCTGTTTCAGCAGACTCTTCAACTCAATGAATGGGCTGCCTGGGAGACAGCCTCCTCTACTCCTTCCTCAGGCATTGCAGTAGTAGGTCCAGTAAAAGACTTCTTTAGAGGGGTCATTGCTAGTCTGATTTTAGTAGAGCAGGATAAAATGGTAACATGAAGAAAGACTAGGCAGAGACAATGAAGCAGCAGACTCGCAGAGGCAAGAGGCAAGCAGACGGCATCCTGAGCCCTAGAAGCAATGGAGGAGCCATTTGATAAATGAAGAAGAAGAGGTAGAGCCAAGCAGGTGGCAGGGTGAGCTGTGAAAGCAGCAGAGAGGCTGGCTGCAAAGCACATGCAAAAGAGGTAGCGCCCCAAGACTGGCATCAGATAACCATGCAAGCGACAGCAGCAGCGGGAGAGCACTAGTAGCTGCTTCCTAAAAACCAAAAACTGCGACTGCAGCCATAGCAACAAGGAGCAATTGGCAGTTGGAGAGAGCAGCCAGGGAGGGACCAAGAGGAATGGATGGAATAGAAAGAGGCTGGCAGCAAAGTATAGGAAGACAGATGGTTGTAAAGTGGTAGAGAAGAAAAATTAGGACACTGGTAGGATTCCAGGTAACTGTCAAAGCCTCGGGCTCAAGAGTCGCATCACTGGCTACTGTTAAGGCCCAAGGAATCTCCTAGAACCCCCTGGAAGCCACAGTGTAATTGCTGCTAAAGGCCAAGACATCCTGACGACATAAAAGATGTCACATTTGCCCAGCTAAGAGTCCTGCTATTCAGGGCTGTAGGAGAGCTGTGTGGGTACCACATGCTGGGGCTGCTGCCTATCTGCTGCTACTTGCTGTCCAGCAGCAACAGACGTGAGTGATACCAAAGAGCAGCACGGGAAGCCCTACTCCTTGCCTGCCCACAATCTCTACTTGGGCAGAGCTTTCAAACTGTCACCAGTTAATTGGTTGCTAACAGGAGGACTGAGCAAATCAACAGCAAAAAACATCAGAAAATGTCTCAAGATACGGGTATCTACACCTAGGTGAAATATATGGATTCCCAGTTTCCCCATTGGCTCGAAAGAACAAGAGTGGGGGAACTGGCTCACCAAATGGTGTGTATTTCTAGCAAAATCCTCCCATTATGGCTGCTCTGTGCTTTCCTCCGCCTTAGATCCATCTCTCTATGTAGCACAAGTTGTTCTCGAACTCGTGTTCTTCCTGCCTGTTTCCTGAGTGTACCACCACACCTACCTCTCTAATACAGTCTAGTACCTTTCTCACTTTTTCCCAGAAATGGACCTGCCTTACTCTCCGCTCCCTCTCACTGCAGAACCTGCAACAACCTCCCTTACCCATTTGTGAAACCAGCAAACTCTCTCCTTACAACATGGAAATTCTATTCTGAGCACTAGAAGCAACTTGTCTGAATTCTCCCACAGGATCGAGCTGCAGTTCTCAACTTGTGGGTCTCGACCCCAGGGTCAAACCTCTATCTCCAGAAATATTTATATGATAATTCATGATGGTAGTTATGAAGTAGCAACGGCAATAATTTTGATGTTGGGGGTGGGGGTCACCACAACATGAGGAACTGTATTAAAAGATCACAACATTGAGAAAGTTGAGAACCACTGTTAGAGGAAATGACTCTGGAAAGTAGAGCTGAAAAAAGAGAGCCACATGTTGAACTGTTAAGGAAAGACTGGGACCGAGTGCCCGGGACCGGAGAGTTGTGTCTGAGAGGTCAACAGAATGGAAACAAAGATGGATGAACGGAACATGCAAGTAGGTAGCTGAAGCGAAGTCTAAGACTTGGAAGCCATTCTTCTCTCTCCCTCGTCTGTGTGTGTGTGTGTGTGTAGTCATGCTCAAACTGCCAGAGTTTATCAGAGTATAACAGAGCGTTATATGCAGTTTCTGTTCACTATACATAAAATTCCCTTCTTATCCTCTTATCCATTACTTTATGTCTTGCAAGGCGTCACTCTGTTCTTTTTTATTTTCCACAGAATAATATCTGACCACCCAGACCCAGGTATCACACTTAGTTCCAATGAATGGTCAGTAGCTATTTGCCATCATGTTTGCTGTTATGTGCATATGGATTTGTCCCAACGGACTATAAACTAATTTAGAGCAGAAGTAAGAACTCGGTGATCTTGGAAAGATTCAAAGACTCAGCACTCTAAGAGTGACAAATTTTTTTTCCAAGCATTAGCTTGACACCATCTAGAGTCAACTAGGAAGAGGTTATCTTGATTGAGAAATTTTCAGAGCAGACAGGCTTGAGGTCAGACCTGAAAGATTTTCCTGTCTGATGACTGATGTAGGAGAACCCCGCCCACCACTGTCAGAAGCATCCCTAGGGAGGAGGTGGTACATTGCTTGAGAAAGCTAGCTAGCTGAGTGGGAACCACTGGGCAGTTCCATCCGTCATGATCCTCCATAGTTCTTCCCCCAGACTCCTGCCTTGAGCTCCCTGACCCCTGTCACTACTGGATTGTGATCTGGAAGTGTAAGTCGGATATTCTTTCCTCTTCAAGTTGCTTTGTGACAAAGTGTTTTATCACAGAAACAGAAACAAACAAACAAACAAACAAAACTCAAAAAACCCTAGCGCCCTAATCATCATTCCACAAAATGCACCCAGGACATGCTCCGCACCACGTTATCTCTCAAACACCTTTCACTCAATTCTTCATTTAATCCTGGCAACAACTCACACAGTATTTCTTATTGCCTTACTTCCCATGTGAGATCACCAAGTCTTAAAGAGTTTTAGTGACAGTCCCAATGATCTTCTACCTAAATCACCCCGACATTGATCTTCAGTGCAGGGCAATTTTGCATCAGCACTTTTGCCTTGCTAAGTTGCCAAAGAGGTAGATGTTGACTCCGAATCAGAATGCAGCACCTGGCGAGAGAACACCGCGTGTCTGATGAGTCACGCTTTTAAATCAACACAATAAAAAACCTTGGCTACATACACAGCATCACTTCCCCAGTCCAGCTGGGATGTGTGGTCACTGTGGCTCCAAAACCCATTTGGGTGATATTCCAGCTTGAATCAGCGTAATTTGCACAGCCAGTCATCAAAGTTCTTCACGGAGGTCTTGTGATCAACTCCAGCTAGGCGACT
Source organism: Neodon shergylaensis (assembly GCA_025134845.1). NCBI lineage: Eukaryota > Metazoa > Chordata > Mammalia > Rodentia > Cricetidae > Neodon > Neodon shergylaensis. The sequence continues at coordinate 5,357,788 of JABTXL010006842.1, forward strand.
GCCAAGAACTCGCTCATGCTTTGGCTGGCTGTCCTGACGCTCTTCGCTCAAAGCCGCGTAAGGGAGGGTATGATGTCTTTTTAGTTGCAAACCTAAGCTAAAAAATAAAAGGACAATCTGGCTAAATTACTCAAACTGAAGTCTCCATTCAGCTGTGGTTTACTGACTCCTGACCATGCATCCATCACTTTCAGGCATCTTCTGGCAACCCGTCATCTTCCCAGTAGCCCTGTGAGGTGGGCGTTGTTCTACATGATTTACAGATAGGGAAGCAGGTTCAGATGTGCGGAGTAACTTGGTAAAGGTTATCTAGCTTATAGGATGGAAGAATCTGATTCCAAGTTCCCTGCCTTTGCATCCATACTGGAGTACTTCAAGCTCTGAGGTGGCTAAAAAGAGTGGGAATGTAATATAATACCAACAATGATGTTAGCAGTTGAACATGTCAGTTGTAACTTCCTAACATTACTGAGTTCCCACTGTAGGGTCGGCTCACTCTGCAAGCTCCTCTTCTCTTTGCCCTCATAACAGTCGTGTGAAGCAAACATGAGCATCATCTCCCCATGCTCTAAAATAGGAAAACAATCCTCAGAGAAGTTTGGTCTTTTTTTCTTTAAGTAGATCACCTAGAGAAAGTATAAAGGTCATCCATTTGAAAGTGTAGGTCAGAAGGTCAATATTACCAGAAGAACCCAGACAGCCATTCCCAACTTTGACCTATGTGTTAGAAGAGTGACTTAGGAAAGTTGCAGTCAACTCAGAGGTAGGTGGTGGCATTGCGACTGTGAGTCTTCCCCGCCCTGGTGGTCAAGGTACCCAGCTTACTCTCTTGTGTCAACTGGTTCTTCTCATCCCACCTTATTGAGAATAAACCGTGGAGGACGCTCAGGAGCCTTCTGGAGTCCTTGAGAATTCACATATTGAAGTATGAGAAGGCCGCCTGGTTAGTCAGAGTTCTTAACCATCCATTTTTAAAGAAGAGCAGATGCTGTCCCCCACCCCAGTGATGAGAATATCACAATCTATCTAGGGAATAAAACTGTTTCTTGGAGTGATTGACAGCAGAGCTGAGCCCTGTCCATCACTTCCTGATGACAATAAACTTGCGTTGCATCTTTCAAGAATAGAAGACACACATGGATGGGAGAATGAAGATCTATTTTATACTAAGCTATTAGCATACAAAGTTTAAAGAAATGTGCAGAGCCCTTTTGTGCATGTGAATGATTGATTACACTCTGTCCCTTCTGTCTATGATTGAAATGATTTTGAAGTGATAAATAACCCCCTTAAAGAAGCTTAGCAGAGGAATATTCACAATCCCCTTTCATAGCTCATGGCTCTTCCTAATCTTTGCTCATGTATCATCCATTTGTATGCAATGATATCCACATAATAGCATTTTTATATGGTCCAATTTCTTATGAAAATGTCTTCTGAAAACACAATGCAATGTGTGGCTTCCTAGGCTTCTCTCCTGTCTTCTTGGCACATATTGTCATCTCTGCTCTAAAATCTCAGTTTATTCACATCCGTTTTAGAGGGTAGGTTGGGCCGTGAATTAGACACATGTAAACTGGTCTATTCTGTGGTGTATTTCCATTGAAGATAAATATTCATTGCATAGGGCAAAAGCAAAAGAGGGAGAAAAGATCAAAACAAAAGGTTAAAATGAGTTTTATACTAGTTTTTTTTTAAGTTAAGAAAATTGAGGGCGAAGAAATACACATAAGCCAACAAGCAGCTGTGCCTCTGGGAGCCTCGGCTGCCACCCAGGCTCTGTTCCCAGGGCAGGCAGCTCTGGCTGTGCCACAGTCCTATGGAGGCTGGGTAGAGTATGGAGGAAGAAATGCCTCGCATACCTTGGCACCTGAGCCATCACTCATGCAGGAAATAGGGCTGTGTCACTCGGCTGGTGGCATCATTGCCTTTGCTGGGGAGGCCAAAAGTTCAAGAGCCACACCAGAAATGTGGCAGCTGCCCAAAGCCGATGCCATGTGCATTGTCATGGAAGGAGGAGAAGAGTGTGCACTGAAAGGGGAATCTTTCTCACAACCACAACCAACTCTAGAGCATTTTCTTTACCTCCTGAAGAAATCCCGGCCCTCTCCAGTCCCTCTATCCTTCCAGCTCTAGAAAACCAATTAGTCTGGTTTCTGCCTTGATGGATTTACTAATTCTACATAGTTCCTGTAGATGGGATAGTGATTCTTTGTAAATACCTTGCTATTCACCAACAGAGCCTCACAGAAGACCCTGTGCCTAGTAGGTTTTTAGCAAGGTCCTTGTATTAGGAATATTAGGTGATCATTTTAGGATCAAGATAACCCACGAGTGGGAAACTGGACAATCAACACTGCCAGTGTTCAGTGTATGGGAATGTTCTCGATATTATCAGAGCGGAAGGATGATCTGGGCTTCCCAGCCTCTTGCACTTTCGGTCTATCTGATGATATAATCCGGGCACCCTGCACCCAACAAATCAGAAATCGATTCCTTAAGAGAATGGAGTTCTCTCATGAGTTGGCACATCACACTGCGCGTTAACAGGCAATAACACTAAAACGCACTAAAGACCATGTAATTTATTCCCAACATGCTGTTATTCTTTCCAAAGCATTAGCTTTGGAGCCGAATGTTTGCTAAATGTTGTCTTTATTTCCAATGCTTGGGGTAAAGACCATATGCAACCAATGACTGAGAGATAATTGGCCACTTTACAGTTCCAACCTCAAATGAACTCCCCATCTGGGTTGATTTCCTGGTAAAAAGATCCTGTTTTAATAAAATGTGAAGGTTGCAAAGAGGACGGAGGTACGGATCCCAGGATGTCTTGCTAGATAAATGACCAAGAGGAAAAGTCCTCAAAAACCACACTTGTAGACAGAGTTAACAGAAAGCCCAGGGAAAAACCCCATAAGTTTAAATGAAAATAACGTGAGTGCCTACAGCCCAAGGTGTGCCAAGGCTTGGAGAGAGATTGGCCAGGATGAACACCAAGAGTTTTGGAGGGCGCTAAGCACTATCAGCCTGCTTGGGGCCTAAGAATCTTTGCTTGGAGGAGAGACTAAGGTTTTGTCTCAGTCTCGCCACCAATAAATAGCCCACCAAATCCCATTTGCATCTGGGCAGGAAATACAGGTCTGTGTCACTCGGCTGGTGGCATCATTGCCTTTGCTGGGGAGGCCAAAGGTCCAAGAGCCACACCAGAAATGTGGCAGCTGCCCAAAGCCACTGCTTGTTTGCATTGGTCATGGAAGGAGGGAAGCAGTGTACATTGAAAGGGGGAGTCTCTGTCACAGCCATACCCAACTCTAGAACATTTTCATTACTTTCCAAAGAAATCCCGCTATCATTTAATTGGCTCATGTTCACTGAGCCGGCATTTGGGCTAGCAATTAAACTACTGCTTTGTCTAGTAGTTGAAGAAATGAATGAGTCACCCTCTTAGCCCAAAGGTGGTCTCAGGACAGTGGGTCCCTGGATTGGGAGAAGTGCCTAAGAAGGTCAAGTCTTCCAAAAAGCCAGGAGATGCTTTTGATGAGTAACTCATGTGAAGCCCCCGTCTCTTCCTTTTACTATCATCTTGCCCAAGGTCAACCTCGGTCACTTGGTAACTCTGGGCTATGTTCTATAATGTAAAAGAGCGTTCTTATTGTCTTAAGCTCACATCTCACACGACCCTCCTAGCTTTAGGATATGGTCTTCCTAGAAAAGAAGGCAAAGTGTCCTAAAGAGTTCAATGGGTTATTTAAGAAATGCTAACTCTGAGATCCACTAGCCGTGCTGGGAATGGAGCTGCAGTGTTATTGAGGAGACACCTTGAAAGTGCTCATGACTTCTGGCTGATTGGCTCCAGGGAATAAGGAGAGGGGAGAGGGATTAGCATGATAAGTGTTGTGATGTCCATTATAGAGTACGGACAAGAAGAGCATGGGGGTGAGAAAGACTTTCCAGGAGAAATGAATACCAAGTGGGGTACTGAAGGAAGAGTAGGCAGTTGGCCAGGCAGTTAGAAGCTGGCAGCTGTATGAAAGAGATGAACTGGTTGAAGTTAAGGACCAGTCCGTGAAATGTAGAGGAGAAGAGATGATTTGATGATTTGGTTGGTGTATCTTGTGGGGGGAGCATTGGGTGTGTGTCTTTCTAAAGAAGAAGCCAGTCAAGATGGCAAAAGTCAGGTTCACAGAAGCTTTGTATTGGAAATGAAATAAGGCATGCCTCACCAGGTTCTCTTGGTGACTGACAGCTGGGACCCTGACTTCTAGCTCAGTCTTTGTAATTACCTAAGTGTCGTCTCTTCTGCTCCAAATTGGTCAATCTGAAATCAAATCCTGTCCTTGCTGCCAGACACATACACAGCCTTGGACATATCTCTTGGCCGTATGGAGCCTCTTTCTGAGTTTGTGTTTCCTTCTGGGGCCAAACATTTATGGGGTTATTTTGAATATCCTCAGCCTCAAACAAGAATGATGCCTGGCATAAAAATGTACTCATAAAATATTTGTGGAATCCAACCGGGTAAAAGAGTGGAAAGGAAATTCTACTGTCTGAAAAACAACCTTCAGCTTTCCAAACACTAGCAGCTGCCAAAGCAGTCTCGGACACCTGGAAAGAGGAGAAAAAGAATCTGAGCCCTGAGGAAGAGTGACAGGAATCCATGCACCCCAGCATCAGGAAAGAGCAAGCTAGCAAGGCAGATCAAAGTGTAGGTGTGTGCCTTGTGCCTGAACAAGGGTGCTGCTGGGGCAGAGGGTGGCCAGAAGGGAGGAGGTGCCAGAGCTTTGATCAGAGGGTGCCTCCTCCCTCCTGTTGTCCTGGGGTCCTACCAGGCATTGAAAGGAATGTTTTTGATGCGATAGGAATGGCAGACATGTTCAACAGAAGCATTTAACAAACTTAGAGAAAGGAACTGGTTCAACTCGATCAGAAGCATGAACAATGCTGCAGGGAACAGAGGGTTGCATGATAAACTGATAAATGCAATCTCCCCCAAAATCAAGAATAACATAAAAATGTCTTCTTCTCTTCATGTGTTTATTCCAAGTGATACCGGAGGGTTTCGAGAGATGACTCAGCTGTTCAAGGCTAGGCTCACAATCAAAACATCAAAATGGTATCAGAGTTACTAGACAGGACAATTATGCAAGAAACAACAGTGTCCAGGTTGGAAAGGAATAATGAAAATGGTCTGTTGTCAGATAATGTGATCTTGTATATATATATAAAATAATTCTGAAAAAGAAGAGCAAAGCTTGGGAGGGGCTGGATTCTTGATTTCAAACCTTGCTTTGCTATGCACAGATACAGAAATCAATAAAAATAGAATTGGGTGTCCAGAAATAAACTATCTCAGTTACAGTCAGTTGGTTTTTCCACAAAATGGGTCAAGAAAAGTCAGTGGGAGAAAAACACTGCTTTTGGCCATTGGTACCAGGACACCTGGATCTCTACATGCAAAATAATGAAGTTGGACTCTTAGCTATTGTCATACACAAAAGTAACTCAGAGTGAATCAAAGACCTAAATGTAAGAGCAAAAACTACAGAACCCTCAGAGGGGTTGGGAAATTCTCTGACATTGGATTTGGAAATGATTTCTTAGATATGGCACCCAAAACATGAAAAATAAGAGGAAAACTAGATACTCAGCCAAAATGAATAAGTTTTGTCCTTCAAAGACTGCCTTAAAGAAAGTAAAAATACAACCAGGCAGTGGAAGCACCTGTCTTTAATCCCAGGATTTGGCAGGCAGAGGAGGAGGATCTCGGTGAGTTCAAGGCCGGCCTGGCCAACAGAGTAAGTTCTAGAACAGCCAGAGCTGTGACACAGAGAAATCCTATCTCAAAAGAAGAAGGAGGAGAAGGAAAGAAGGAAGGAAGGAAGGAAGGAAGGAAGGAAGGAAGGAAGGAAGGAAAGGAGGAAGGAAAGAAGGAAAGGAGGAAGGAAAGAAGGAA
>JABTXL010006842.1:5363753-5381612 GCA_025134845.1 Neodon shergylaensis
AAAGAAGGAAAGGAGGAAGGAAAGAAGGAAAGGAGGAAGGAAAGAAGAAGAAAAAAAGAAAGGAAGAAGAGAGGGAGAGGGAGAGAGAGAGAAAGAGAGAGAGAGAGAGAGAGAGAGAGAGATACAGCCTTGGAATGGAAGGACACCATCCATAGGAGGCCCAACTCCTCTGTTCTTGCTGCTAGAGAACAAGACCACAGCTGGGTAGTAAATGAGCAGTGGAGACACACTTGTCGTCCTGTGCAGGCTGCAAGTCGCCAATAACAGTTCTATCAGGGTCGGTGGATACTTCTCTGTTCCTAGGATGGCTGGCACCTGTTGCTGTGTGCTCTCCTGATAAGACAGAAAGGCCAAGAATGACAGCTCCCTAGCACCCCTCTAAAAGGGGTTGATCTCACTCACGAGGACCCCTCTCTGGTGACTTGATCACGTCTTAAGTGCCCCCACCTCCAAAATCTGTCACATTGCTGATTAAGTTTCAGCATGAGAATTGTAAAAGTTCTTCTGCGACACATTCAGACCACAGCAGGGCCCTTACCCATAATAGATAAAGAGCACCCTAACTAGGAAATGGAAGCCAACAACTCAACTCAAAGCCACAAAGAACGGAGTAGATATTTCTTGACAGTAAATGTACAAATGGAGGGCAGACAGATAAAATGTGACCAATGGCATTAGCTAAGTGCCACTTGGACATCTGTAGCAAAACACAGTGCCAATTGATGACTAGACCTGGGGAAGTTGAAGTTGAAATCCATATATACAGCTCAGCATAAAACAATGTAGCCACTTTCATTAAAACACACGGTGTTTCCTTAAAACAGTTAAAAACACAGGGCATAGGAATCAACTCTCGGTACGGAACCAAGAGGCCTGCACAGGAGCTTAAATATGCACATTTAGCACAGCAGTTTTTGTTCTAGCTAAGTAGTGTTAACAACATAAGGTTCTAATGATTGGTAAGCAAATGGTGGTATATCTATACAGTGAAGTATTACTTGGCAATAAAAAGAAATAAGTGATACGTGTTATAATGTATATGAAACTGAAAATACTGTGTTGAATGAAAGTCCGGCAAATTGTCAAAGACCAGCTTAATGGGAGCCCAGTACTGGAAATAAAACTTATTACGTCATTGGACTTAGATGAGATGCCTATAATGCAGATCTATAAGCACTAAAAGTATATTAGTGATTGCCTAGTGATTCCTTTAGGGGAAGAAACTGTCAACGGGCATGTCTTGTGTGTATGTGGTAATGATTGTTTCACTCTGAACATAGTAAAAACCACCGAGCCTTAGAGTTGAAACGGGTGAGTTGTATGCTGTGAGTTCTCTCTCATAAAACTATTATAAAGGAAACAATGTTGAGGGTAAGGGATGCAGCTCGGGGGTAGAGCACTCCCTGCAAGCCTAGCGCTCCATCCACAGTACTGAATAGTGGCAAAACTAAGCCCCTTGAATTGAATGCTTTCTAAATGCCAAGCATTGTCCTGAGATAAGTAATCTTACCACCAGTTAGAAATCTGCCAAGGATGTTTATTTTCTTTATTCACAAGGGAAACATTTGTAAGATGGTAAGGAACTGGGTGTGATGACATGCGCACCCAGCTCTCAGGAGGTAGAGGAAGGTGCATCTCTGTGAGTCGGATGTCAGCCTGGTCTACATAGCAGTTCCAAGGACCGTCAGGGCTGTGGGGAGGGTGGGAGGTAGGGAGGGACAGAGGGGGCACTGACTCAAAAAGAGATGTAGGTGGGAACAAGAGACTCTGAGATCTGAGATCATAAATTAGTAAGCCGAGATCATAAAACAGAAGTTAGGATCCTGAACAATTTCTGGCTTGCTTTGAGTTTCAAGGACCTACAGAATAGTCTTTTCCAGATTCTTCCAGCCCTTTTACATTCCCAATCTGAGCCGTTCACCATACTGACCAATCACTCAACAGCCAAAGTCAACGATGTCTCAGAGAATTCTTGAATTTCTCACCACAGAACTGGGCTGAGGTGTTAGCTCCCTGCTCCTGCTGGGCTGTTCCTGTAGCGGCCTCCATCCTCAGCGAACTATGTCTGGCTTGTTGCTCACAAATTTGTTCTCAAGATGCCTTTAATGTCCCTCTAGATGTATAATTCTGTGCATGAAACTCATGACCCTGTACCCCCAGCGCCTGATTTTGCAGATTGTGACTTGTGTTTGAAACGGAGTCTTGTTGCTGTTGGCGCTGTTCGCTTCCCAGTACCAAGAAGCAAAAACGTGAGAAAAGTGTTAGGTCCATGAAGACTGGCTCTCACCAAGGAGAGTCTGGATGCATTTGGAGAAAATGCCTCTAAAGCAGATGGATTCCCATTTCATTTGGGCTCAGCAACTAAGGGGAAAACGAGGGACAAGCGCCAAATGTGCTTGGGGTCTTGGCAACTTCCAAAGGCTGGAAACTGTTTCAGGAGATCTGACTGAGTTTGACAGAATCATACCTTGACTGTGGTCCCACCTTCAACAAATTCATGAATAGCTACAACGACTCAGGTCTGACAAAAGCCATGGGCAGGATTGATTTTTATGGGAAGTGGTGCAGCGGTCTCCTTTGTCATCTGGAGTAATACATAGCACAGAGATATGTTCAAGGGGACTTTGAGAAAGAAGCCAAGGGAAGGAATGCAGTCATAAGAGGGAAGGGACATCTCTTTCCATGTTCTGGTGACAGAGAGCAGAGACTAGAGGGTCGCATCTCATGCCTGCTTCAATCTCACTGGCTTGTGCACTCTAGAGTGACGTGAGAAGAATCAAATGGGGTGTTGAGGTTCAGAGATCACTCAGCCTCATCTTTCCAAGTGGGTTAAGTAGAAGGAATAGAAAGACAATGATATAGGTGGAGAGAACTGAGTTCCTGCTGAAGTAGGCACACGGCTGCCTAAGGGCAGGTGCTACGGCCTGCTGTAGGCATCTCCCACAGGCCCTGAATGTACTCTTCGATTTACAGAAGTTACTGGGTGTTTACTCTCGTCTAGGCAGCCCAAACTTTAAATGGGCTCCTGCTGTTCACATTTTGATGGGTAACACGTCATTTGGAAGATAGCATGTTAAATCACCAAGACTGTTTTGCTTTCTGGGCCTGGGATATGAGACTCTGGGCCTCACATATGCTTAGCATGCCCTCTCACATTGACCTACATCCTCTGGCCTGGCCTCAAATTACAAATTTCTTAAAAGGTCAATTGTTTAGTTGGACAAGAGTACAATTCAGATATTCTCCCATAATTCCTTCTCAAAACTTTTACCCCAGTACTACAAATGTTTATTCTATTTTGACATAAAGTCTAGTGTTGACCACTACACTGCCCCTCCAGAAAGGAACTATTGTTTCTGTGGTTTGCTTTGATACCCTGCAATTAAAATTAAATTATCTAAGAAGGGGAAAACTAGATGATTATTTTAAAATATTTCCTCTAAAATGACGAAAAAAAATAGAGATTAAGAAGTACTTACATTAACACAGAACCAAAGATTCCTCTTCACAATTTTTTCTTTTCTTTATCACGTATGAGTTATTTGTGTTTTTTTTTTTAAATATAGAGAAAGGTAAATTTTAAAGTAAAAAGAGAAATTAGAGGTTGAAGAAAAAACTAACTAGCAGCCTTGAATTTTTTTTCTCTAAGACAGAAGTGTAGCTTCCAGTCTCCCTGTCTCTCCCTTTCTGCCCATCAGAATCAAATATTAATTCATGTTAGTGGGAAATTTCAGCTCCAGTCTAGGATTCCTGGTGTTCACTGGCCAGGCTCTCTAGCCGAATTGAAGAGCTGCAGGTTCAGTGAAATGCTATGCCTCAGAGATAAGGGGAAGGGTGACTGAGATGTCAAGTTATAGACTCTACATGTAGCTCACATGCGCGCGCGCGCGCGCGCGCGCGCGCACACACACACACACACACACCGCGGCACAGATTTCTGAATTCTGTGTTTGTCTTAGTCTTGCTTTCACTGCGGCTGCATCCCCAGCTGGTCACAGCTGGTCCATTAATGCTCTCCAGCTGGAGGCTCAGCTTTTCCTGGGCTTTTCTGAATGAAAATGGATCCTGTACCATGATTCCCCATTCTTGGCGGATTTGTTAACTCCGCTTGCCAGACACAAGACTCGGTGGATGACAAAGGGTTCCCAAGCAAATTGCTGGCACTTAGGTCTCAGAACTCCTGGTGATGCGGACGACCATGGTATCCAGACTCAATGAGCGCTCAGCTTCCTTCTCAGACCCTGTTCCCATCAGTCCCCTCATTCTGCAGAACCAAGCTGAATCCCCAGTGGTTCTTCTTCAGCGGAAGAGTTAGCTTACCTAGCATACTAGCTCCCTTTCTGGAAATCCTAGCTCCTGGGACACAGTGAGTAATCCTGTCTGTCTGCTTAGGATACGACTTCATGCTATGTGCCTGCTAGATGCCCTTTGTCCAGCAGTCCACTCTAATCAACGCTTGTCACATACACGTTATTAGTGTGGCTATTTGCAAAAGCAAGATGGAGGCAGGTGTAGACCCAGGCAGGAGTAGTGAGTGTATACTGATACCGTCACCTGAGCTATCTCAGTGCCTATGTCTATCTCAATGTCTACCTGGTTTGTCTCACTGTGTGTGTCTCTAGCTAATTCGTGCTGAACTATAGCCCAGTCTTCATTGTAGACAGCAATGCAAAGTTTCTAAGGTCCAGTCATTAAACCCTGACCATCTGTAATTGACTCTTCTTCACGGTCAAGAGGGAGACATTTGGTGTATTTATTAGGGCTGCTAGATTTTCTCCCTAGCTATAGAGATAGACAGACCTGGGCCCAGTCATCTAGAGGAAGTCAAGACTTTGAAACGAGGAATGGCCTAGAGAAGTCCTCTGGGCTTAAGACAAGACCCTATTAAGCCCTGTCTTGAAACAACGTAGTATCCACATGCCCTTATTCCTTGCTGGAGGCAGAGCACTGCACTGATTTTTAGACCATTGCCGTAATGCCGAGTTTCAACAGTGCTCCATTTTCCTTTCGTCTTTATTCTATTTATGCCTTGAAAGAAAAATCTGACATTGAATGTGGTAATGAGTTTGTGGGTTAGAAAACGAAAGTGAAGCTCAACAGAAGCCGTTTGGTGAGTCAAATGGCCGCAGGCAAGTCAGCTTACACCCGCCAGGTGCACAGATGGCTTTCTTAAATGCCTTCTTTTTCATGTTGAAGGAAGAGAGAAACTGTCCCAAGCTCATGACTCCCTGTTCAGTACAGAGGATGCTGAACACTTGACCTTTTGGTCCATGTCCTAAGCAGAGTGCAAATTCCCAAGTTGGAATCCTGCGAGTCCAGGCCTGTGGTTTGTAGCCTGGATCCCTGCCTCTTAAAATACTGTGTCTCTAAGTCAACTTCAAAATGAGGGCTGAGATAAACAAACACTAGGTCATTTCAGTTTTGTGTCGAGTGAGTGTTTGCTTCAAACCGAAGCGAAAGGGACCCAGAAGTGGGATGGTGGGACTTAGAAAAATGAAGCATTAGATGTTACTGCCATCTAGTGATGACTCAACAGCCGCTGACAGTCAGATTTTCACTACAAAGGAGCATGGCATTGCCCTGCAGCCTGGCCTAACCTTGCAGGCTTGGGACTAGAGCCTGGGTTCCTAGAGGAACGCATGGTGACACAAGGCCCTTCTCCTTGCAGGTGAGATGGGAAACTCCAAGTCATCTGCTGTAATATTCATTGCATGGGTCTGTGGAGATGGCATGGTTGGTAAAACTCGTCCTGCACAACCGTGAAGAATTTGAGCTCGCAACACCCACAGAGCTGTGTAAACATAGGACTTGCATGCTTAATGCCAGAGCTCAGGAGATAGAGACTGGGGATACAGGGAGCAAGTGGGAGCACTGGCTGGCTGGATTAGCCAAACCAACACTCTCCAGGTTCAGGAAGAGACCTTGCATGAATATGGAAGGTAGAGAGTAATTAAGGAAGATACGCAGTGTTAACCTCTGGCCTCTAAATAGAACTGCGTACACATGCACATGTGCGCCCACACATGTGAGCCACATATACTCCCACAAACACTTGTAAACATTTTAAAACAACCTTCATTGGAAGAGTGAATTATTTTCTTAAGTTAAACTTTTTATTTAGTTGGTGTGTATGTGTGTGTGTGTACACACGTAATCGCACATGTGAGGAGGCCACAGGACAACTTACAGGCATAAATTCTCTCCTACCATGTGAGTCCTGGGAATTGAACTCATCCCATCAAGCTTTGCAGCAAGCACCTCTACTCTCTGAGCTTTCTCATCAACCTCGGCAATTTCTTTCCTACAACTCCATGATCCTTAAGCTGTATTCATGGCTGTTATATACCGGTTCCCTGCTGTGTCTAGCACAAACCTTGTCTCTACATAACAATCAGCAGAGCTCACTTGCAGCCACAATGTATGTGAAAGCGGTGGGGATGAGGAAGTGACCTGAAGTGGTGGAGCTCTGCCGACTGCTATGTAGGGTGAAAGAAGACAGAAGAAAAATAGAATGATTGAGAAAGGATGGATTACCACCTGCCTCAGGCCAGCTGTCCTTACCATGTTTCTGGGCTGTAGGAATGTCCTAATAACTGGGGCTTAATGTGAAAGACAAGAAAATTCAAGGCCAGGAATGTTGGGCAACTGGCCAGAGATGACACAGCCGGCCAACTACAATGGTAGAGCTATAGCATGAAGCCAGTGCCTTTGCTGTCTTTGTACAGGGAGCGTGTGCCTTGGAAGGCACCGTGATGTGGTTGAGAAGGGGCATGGAGAGTGTGATGGTGGAATATGCTCCCTCAAATCAGGAATGAGCTGGACATTCTCAGACGGCTTCCTCTGGAGCTTGTGCAAGGCCAGGAGGAGCACAGATGGACGTGGGTGCAAAAGGCTGAAACTCTGGCAAATTTTCGTAAAATGAACATTCCTCCCTCTGAAGAAAGGTGCGTTTCCTAAAGGTATCCATCTCTGAAGGGTTACAAAGGTAAGAAGAAGTGTGAGAGAGGAGCTAAGTCCAGCCGTAGCGGTCCCTTTGGTGTACAGAGGAAAGGACACTGGTGACGATGGACCAGATGTAGAGAGACTTCTACTATCTTGAAATTTGGATGAAAGCCAGAAAGTTGAAACCAGTGAAGATGAACTCGGTCCACTTTCTCCCTTGGCAGCAAAAAAGCATCTGGTTGCCTTTGCACCTGATGCTTGATGAAATTTTGGGAAAGTGTAAGTCAATGAACATGATAAATTTTATTCCAGGTCTGGTATCTCTAGGCTCCTTCAAGACCCTGCATATAATTTTTTTTTCTTTTTTTAGCCAGAGAGTGGAATGACTTTGAGGTCTCAAGATGAAATAGGGTCAAAACTTGGTCCTTAAAAACAAAAGCAAAATAAAAAAAGAAAACAACAAAAACTACATGAAGCAGATTCTTCTCTCTTCATTGGATCAGGCGGTAAAAAACAGAACAAAACAGAAAATACGAGGCTTGTTTATCATTTAATGTAATTTGACTCAAGCACAACAGAGCTGAGGATCTATATTAGGGTAGACTGTTAGAGACAAAAAGTAAGAATGACCACAATTCTTCCCTGCTCCTTGTGTCCAGGCTTTTTCATCTTAACTTTGTGCTTTCTCTCACTGCCCGGGAAAAGTCTATTTCTCAATCTTGAGCACAAGCTAGTTTACGGGTTGCTTTTTGTTTTTTAGCAAATAAGATATAATTATAGCAGTGTGACATGTTGGAGCCTAACTTTTTAGAGAACATGCACCCTACCATTCTCTTAGAATTACGATTACCAACACAACAAAGCCAGGGCCTTCTAAATGTCAGATAAAGACACTTGCCTTTACCCCTCGTATCTGCCTTCCAATGTCCCGCATGATGGAGATGACAGAGATGCAGGCGGAGGAGGAAGTGTCCTAGAAATGAACACACAGGACCATAGCAACCTCCAAGGAGGAGAGAGTGAGGGCTTAGCCTAACAGGAGCTGGTTGTTTGAGACCTGATGGCATTAAGCCTGACTTTTTGAGACATGATGGTGTTGAACCTGACTTTTTAAAGCCCTAGTGGAGCCAAAGGGCTGAGACTTGCTCGCAAGATAATCAAGGGCTGGGGAAGGATCTTAAAGAGACAGGAAGAAGAGGAACTTTCCCACACACACAATCCCCCACATGAGCCAGATGGTTGCAGGGCAGTCACAGGCATTGAAGTCAACAGTTTTTGACTTTGGCAAAGCTCTTACCATTCTCAGCTTTCTAATCTATACAGCTCAGATAATAACTTCATACACACACACGTATATACAAATACACACATACACACACACACCTTCTATGTGGCTATGAAAGAACTTTTTAAGTCTGGAGACGCCGTTGTCCATGAGATCAATATTCCAGGCACTTTGTTTTTCTACTTCTTCCTTGCATGGTATCACATAATGTACACTCAGCTCTTTTGTTTTCCTTTTAACTCCGGCTTTCTCATCTACCCAAACAGGGCATGAGTCAGGGGGCTAATGGGAAGATTAAATGAGATGTGAAATTGCTTTTGATTTCGTGAAGCGTTTTATGTTTCCTGCTGGCTGTGTTTTCAAAATACCAAATAGATGTGGCATGTCGAATTAAGAGTAAACATTTATATTACACGAATTGCTATCAATAATAATTTGTGATCAGCAACACCAGCTCTGTGTATGCGAATCCCAGACTGATGTCTGGGTCCCACTCAGGGGAAGCATCATGAAATGGGTCTAGATTGTACCCTGGGAATCATGGGAGACTTTCAAAGCTCCGGGAGATTTGATAGTTCCTAGTGGGGGCAGGGTGGCTGGGTTGTTTCCAGTGAGTGGCAGCCCTGGCTGGGCATGTCATTATTACTCTTTGTTCCTGGGCAGTTGTTACTTCTGACAGTCCTTATCTGCCACACAGTTTTCTTTTGATTTGGGTCTGATTATCTATTTATCTGGGGCTTTTTATTTCCAGCTTAATTTTTGTGAGTTTTGATCAACCCGCTTCACGATTTTTATCCTGCCACATGAAAATGTACCTGTCACCTGAACAATGAAGGTTGGGATGAAATTCTTCATTCTGATTGAAAGAAAGAAAGAAAAAACATCATTATGGTGAACTAGAAGTTTCCCTTTCTACCACTGAAACTTTGTCTTTGATGTTTCATGGTCTGAGGGGCCTACAAAAGAGATTTCAAGGGCCAAGCAGAGACTCCAAGAAAACGGATCTATCTGTGTGAAAGAAGAGGGGTGGCCAGGGGTTGCCAAGATAAAAGATGATTTCTAGAAAAGGATTAAACTTCCCTAAGAACATGCAAATAGTCAAGGCTGACTATTGCAAGGCAGCTGTGGAACCACACAGCAAGGAAAAAAAAAATCAGACTTCAGAAAGGAGTCGTTGAAAGCTTGAGGTCAACCCAACGGCACAAAGGCAGACGTGTTCCTAACAGAGCCCTTTCTTGTTGGCTGTCAGCGCCTTCCCTTGCAGTTAGGTTTATAGGCAGGGACAGCGGGCTTCTATCCTTTCGCCAAAACAGGAGAAGATTTTGTTGAGTCAATACAGTCCATCCGGGAGAGGGCTCTGGCCAAGCCTCTTTCTTCTCCCCCCTCCCCCTCCCTGCAGAAAAGAGCAAGGGGGTGAAATGGCGGCTTGAAAAGGCATGTGGCTACTGACAGCTCTGGGATGTTCTAAGCCTCAACTGCTCTCCCTGCTCTAGGGTACAATTATCCTTGTACTTAATTGGAGGTTCAGGAGAGCTTATTAGCTTGCTCTATTGTTGCATAATTCAGGCATTCAGTTCAAGCTTCTTTAAAAGTCTCTTTTTTTTGCTCTGGATTGCAAAGGATGCTCTTCCAAGCGGTCCTTTTCGGCAGTGGTTGAGGGGATGGAGAGGACCCAGAGAGGCTTACAGAGCCAGGATAGAGGAGGCTTGGCCCTGGTGCTGGCCTTTCCTTCTTGCTTTTTTTTTTTTTCACAAGGTGGGGTCAGCCAAACAGCCAACCTTTTTGGGCATCTACTTCCTTCCTCCCCCCATAAGAAGGCAGAATTAGGTCAGCATTTCCCAAAGTATGTTCCCAGAGTACTTTTTCTCTCAAGATACTTTGTAAGAAAATGGTCCCGTGGTCTTGATTTGCTTCAGGAAATGCAGTGCTGCAGGCCTGAGGGTGGTGGATGCCCTAGATTGGCTCATTCAGTGTCTCTTCCCACTTCTCTCCAGTCTAAACCTCTGTGCTGGCCTTCCCAGGCGTTTTGATGCTAGCACTGCGGCTGTAATTAGGACACTAGTTCATCAGGATAGAACATGAATTTGGAACCCACGTGGGTAGAAGGGAGACGTGTGTGTAACTGGTGTGGCGTGATTTTTCAGCTTCCTGATAGTGGCTGAGGTCCCCAACAAAGCAGTCCTCTGCCCTGCTCATCAACACTATCCTTGAGGTCCAGTGTGGTGCTTGCCCTAACAGCATGCAGCCAACTGTATAGGCCCTCAGTATTCGGTACCAAACCCCTTACTGATTAAACGGTAGAGTGAATTCCTGGACAAGAGCAGCAGTACAAATGTCTGACTCTCAGTCTCTCCTCTTGGTTGGTGACAAACCTGCTGTGAAAGGCTCCACAATTCCTTGAGTGTGCTTCCCACTTCCTGGTTTCTGCATTGCTTCTGCCTCAATGATTTGCTGCCTTTTCTGGCCTCAGCATTGCCAGTCACAAGTATAGCCCCCCTCCCCTTTTCCCATTCAAATTCTTCTTAGAGCTGAATCACCAGAGGTGTTGTTGAGTGTGTGGCTTGGGCTAGCTAGCTTTTCCTCTCCTTTCTCTCTATCCTTATAACATTCTAGACACACTTAAACTCCTGCTGGTCACTCTCAGGGTGCTTTCCTTCATCACCCTGTCGCTGAAGCTGTGTCTATCAGACGTGAATGCTCTGTTTCTGCTCTAGTATAGGTGACTCATGATGAACCAAAATTATACAGTTAATACAGTCCTTCTAAATATGATAGGTATCGAGGATGTTGGGGCAGGATAGGAGTGGAGCCGACCAGGCTGGAGGAAAGAAAACACCAGCCTCCCCAAGACTGGTATTTGAATCATATCTTGAAGAATATCAGGTGTAGCCCGGTACTGTGACTGTTGTAGTAGATTTGGCCCATTTCTGTGAAAACAAAACAAAATGCCATGAAGGATTTTGGATTGTTTAAAAAAGTTCAAAGGGTAACTGTGTGGTTGGTATGTCAGGATGGAAGGGGTAATGGGAAGAAACGACTCAAGGAAGGAAGCGCAGTCAATATTGCGAGATATCTTATGGACAGCACAAAGTAACAAGCAGTGGATGATACTAGCAAGATTCCTGGTGATAGCATACCGAATAGAGCCACACTGGTCAAACAGTGCTCTGGTGTCTGTGTTCATAAGGGGCTAGGCTGGGGCATGCTTGTGTGATATCACGTTGTTCATAGAAGCCGCTTAGTTGCGTATTGAAACGCTACTTGTCTTAGGTGCCTTCCTTATGAAAGGTTCAGATGTGTTTTCAATTGAACATGTCTAAAACTTACCTTCTGGTATTCCCCAATCTATGCCCCTACTTTACCCTATGTGGGTAAATTTTTGGCAGTTTAACATAAATCGGAGTTATCTGAGAATAGGGAGCTTGAGTTGAGGGCCTGCAGGCAAGCCTGTGGGGGATTTTCTTGATTGACTGTTAAATTATCTGAGAGAGACCAGCCGACTGTGGATGGTGACATCCATGGGCAGGTGATCCTGGGGCCTATAAGAAAGCACACTCTATGGTCTTGGCTTCAGTTTCTGCTTCCTGGTTCCTTGCTTAGCTCCGCTCATGCTGGACTGTAACCTGTGAGCCAAATAACTCCCCTTCCTCACCAGCTTGCTTTTGGTATAGTCTTTATTACAGCAACCGAGAGAAAGCTAGGACATACCCCATGCCTTGCAAATCTTGACAAACAGCCCTCTCATTTGGTTTTGCAAAAATCTGGAACCTTCTAGTTCTTCCTTCCCATTTTTCTGACACCCAATCAAAATCTTACACCTACCTTGTTTGTTTGTTTACCCTTAAATATCCCAGCACCCATCAGATCTCTTCTTTTGGAAGGCAGACAGAGCTGAACTGTGCTGTCGGACTCCTTTTCCGTTCTGCAGATGGGGCTCTTCCAGCTATCACCCCCAGAATATGAAGGCTGGAGGGAAACTGCCTTTCTGATCTAATGCTGCCAATCTCCTGGCACCTCCTCCCTGCTGAGCTGCCCCTGTCTCTTGCCCAGAGGACACTCCCTTCCATTCATCCAATTGTCCTCCCTCTGCCTACTCTTCTGTGACTTCATTTTTATGCCAGAGGGCAAAATGCAAATGAAATCCCATTGACCTCTCTCCAGAGTCTTGTAATAACTGCTCTTGTTCTCAGGGTCCAGACAGACATAGGTAACACGGCCTGGAAGGCCCTTCAGTGCCAGACCTGTAACCACTCAGCATCTTCACCTTTCTTTCTTCTAGTCACAGTGAATTCTGTCACAGGGTTTTTTGGTTTCTTTTTTTTTTTTTCAGGCCACCCTCATTGCCATGTACTTTTTCCGTAGTTAGTGTTCTTACTTCACCCCTCAGTTCAGGAAGCTACTTCTGACTTCTGTGAGCAGCAACCCTCACCTAGTGCCTCTTAGTGTCATAGGAATTCTTGGGGCAGTTTAGTTTTGCATCCAACTGTTAATTTACTCCACCCCCCCAACACATACACACTAGGGGGACACTCAACTCTGTTATAACACTGGTGGAACTCATTGTCTTAGTTAGGGTTTCCATAGCTGTAACAAAACACTAGGGCCATAAAATCAAGTTGGGGCAAAAAGAATTTATTTGACTTACATGTCCATATTGCTGTTCATTACCAAAGGAAGTCAGGGCAGGAACTCAAACATGACAGGACCCTGGAGGCAGGAGCTGATTCAGAGGCCATAAAGGAGAGCTGCTCACTGGCTTGCTTCCCCTGACTTGCTCAGTCTTCTTTCTTATAGAACCCATGACCACCAGCCCAGGTATGGCACCATTCACTGTGGGCTCCCATTGATCACTAATTGAGAAAATGCTTCACAGCTGGATTTTCTGTAGGCATTTCCTCAACTGAGGAACCTTCCTCTCTGAGGACTCTAGCTTGTGTCAAGTTGACACACAAACCCTGCCAGTCCACTCACTATTGCAGTTCAGAGCCTCATAGAGCCTGTTAAAGGAAAAGTGGCTGGGCCAGTGAGATACTTAAGATGGTTGAAAGTGCTTGATGTCCTGAGTTTGATCCCTGGAACTCCTTGAGGAAGGAGAGAAGTAACTCCTGATAGACAGGTGTCTCCTGGCAGCTCTCAAAATACCATGGCTTACAACTTACATACACACACACACACACACACACACACACACTGTTGGTGATGATTACAATGATAGTGACAAATTTAAAGTATTAAAAAGAAAAATAACAAAATAGACATATGCTCCTATTGAATAAGTTGTGTGAACTAAGCATGTTGCTCTCACTAACCCATGCGTTTCACACATGACACCAGTGGTTCTCAACCTTCCTAACGCTGGGACCTATTAGCACAGTATCTCATGTTTTGGTGACCTCCCCTCCAGCCATAAAATTATTTTCACTGCTGCTTCATAACTGTAATGTTGCTACTGGTATGATTCGTAATGTAAATATCTGTGTTTTCCAATGGCCTTAGCAAATGACCCCTGTGGAGATGTCGCTCGACCCACCAACGGGTCGCAGCCCATGGTTGAGAACCACTGTGTTACACCATCTCCAAAACAACCAGTACTCTTAAAAATAAGAAAAATGGCAGCTCAGTGGGAAGCGTGTGCAGAGAAATCAAGTTCAGTCATGGTATTGATCTGACCCCTCTGCTTCTGTGGATGCTGCTCACTTGGCTTTCGGGTTCAGGATAGTAAGGATGGCAGGAAACTGGGAAACATGCATGTGATTTGATGGTGTGATCCTGCTGAGAAGGAAGCTGGAGGCTCATGATGTAAAAATCCCCAGTCACACAGAGCATCCTCATGAAAGTACAGGTGGAAGGATTATCTCTTAGCTGCTTTGTTCTGTTATCACAGATGCTTAAATCAAGGCGGGAAGAGTGAAAGAGACAGCAACAAAGACTCCAGTTTATATTCAAATATCCACAGTTGCCCAAAGTGGCCACCCAGATCAAGGTCAGAGCTAAATACCACTTGTAGCAAGAAATTCTGCAGACTTCAGGGCACAGGGACTACAGAGGGAGAAAGAACATGGGAGAATGATAAATAAAATTATTTTTCTTGCTGCTGATTTTCTCGCTGTAAAGCCATAATCGTTGCCATAGCAACCCTCTCATTGAACACAACATGAATATGTAGATTTCCCAGAGGGAAAACGAATGAGTTGCACCTTCGTGTGCTTTTAGTAGGAAAAAGATAAAAGAAGCGGGTTTAATTTCAATTCATAGTTGACTAAACAGGGCTCTGCATCCGCGTAGGTAATTATTCCGGATGAATTCTTCGCCAGCAGAGATGAATAATGTGGTTGCTAAGACCATAGAAAAATTATCTATAGCGTGTGTGTGTGTTGTGCATGCATGTGTGCGTGTGCGTGTGTGTGTGTTCTGCCTGCATGACTGAGAAGAAGAGAAAAGGAGAGGCTTGTAACCATTACACAGAGAGTTCTGGAAAGAAATCTATGTAAATAGCTGTCCCCTTTGCAGTGGAAGCTTCCAAAACACCTTGATTAAGGGAGCCCTTGAAGCATTTAAGCATAGTCCAGAGGTTTCCAGAATAGAGATTGGACTGTGGGAAGGAAGGAAAAAGACTGGGGCTCCCTAGACACCCTAGTGTGGTTCTCAACCTATGGGTCATGACCCTTCTAGGGGTTGCATATCAGATAATTTCCATCTTGATTTATAACAGTAGCAAAATTGCAGTTTTGGAGTAGCAATGAAATAATTTTATGGTTGGGGGTCACCGCAACGTGAGGTTGCAGTTTTAGGAAGGTTGAGATCCCCTGCCCCCAAGTGAGGCCTAGAATGACCACCTCATAAGTGTGGGCTGGGACTAGAGTAGCATAGTAGTGTCTCAGGTTACCCGGGTCTTCGCAAAAAGTTGACTTTCACCGAGCTTGTCTTAGAGCTAGTCTGTGATGTGCTTCCGCAAGTTGGCCCTTTGCATTGAGAACGACTCTGTGTTTTATTTCACACCTCCAATAAAAGCGATGACAGGATCCATGGTTTGGAGTGTGCTCTAGGGACAGATACTCCCACATCTCAGGCTGATAGCATACATAAGGAGGGACCACAGTTTCTCGACTGAGGTCTAAACCAAGACACATAGACATCATGGATTTCCCAGAAGAGACTCACTTCCAGTCACTTCTCTGTGATATAGTAACTGCAAGATTGGTTGTGCTAATTACTTGTGCAGAGCCCACTGGTATCAGAGGTGTGGCCATGATAAATGTCACTCTTGTTGCCTCTGATGATGCCACGTTCTCTCTTCCTCACCTGTCTTTTTCCTAGGCACTCTTGTAAACTCACTTGCATCTCTACTTATCCCCCCCCCCCCATTCACGTCTATTTCACTACCTGCCTAGTTCTCCTTCTTGAAATACAGATATACAAGTGTATGTGCGGACGGAGAAGCATAAATGCACACATGCTTGTGTATTTGGGAAAGATCTGTGGAGCAAATCACACCTAAGGCATTTTTATAAACTCTTTCATCATGTCACTGAGCAAAGCAAAGACCAACGGTGTTGTGTTGTGAAGCTAGGATTTGGAATTGGGGAGGAAGTGGTCGGCAGGCAGAAAACAATAGTTAAAAGAAGCAAGTCGAAATGGAAGGCCACACAAGAATTGGGCTGAGTCAGGGGAGTTGGGGTAGCAGGCAGGTCACAACATTAAGTAAAATGGTCAGGAAAGTCCACAGTGACAACCACTTGTAATGCAGGCTGGCTGTCAAATCTCAGAGCAAACAGGATCTGTGTTGGTTTAAGCTACACGGTTTTTCCATCGCCTTATTTTCATTGAGGTTCTGGAAGTCCCAGGAAACCATGTGTTGTTACATCACTTCTTGAATGGGCAGAATTAGACTGAGGAACTCCAGATCCCAAGTTAATCAGAAAGGGCCTGCAAGGAGCCAGGCTGGAGTTTGAAAAAGCGAAGCGCCAGACTAGAAAGATCAAGACCAGATCTTGGTGACAGCGTGGCGTCAGCTTGGAGGCGTGAAGAAATTGGACAATTTATGGCCAGCCAGTGAGGCTGCGTCATCATGCCTGCCTTGCAGAAGTGCTCAGGGGAAAGAAGAAATATGTTTTCTGGTTCTGTTTTCAGTTCCCATGGCTCTGCGCTCTATGGCCAGCAGACTTCTTCGAAGGTACACTGCAGCGGCTTTTGTTTCCAAAGGAAAACCAAAAGATTTGATGCTGGGATTTCATGACTCAGGTGGGCAAAGGGGGCTCATGTTGCCGTGAGTCCTGGGGAAAATGTGGGTGGATCAGCTAAAAGACAGGAAATTCACAAATAAGGCTGGCCTTGGATAGCATGTGGGAATGGCCATGTCTGTGAAGCTGAGAAAATACAAACAATATGGAGCTGTTTAGTGTCTATGAGAAAGTGTTCAAACCCAGAAGCTGGTTCCTAATGCATCACCATCCTGTAAACATGCTAAAAAGTCAAGTTATATTAACTGTACCAGTCTATTACACAATGATAAATACTAGAAAGTCTACAATGTCCATTCATTATATTAGGGACATAGAATAACACAGGATGATCTATCTATGTATCATGTCATATTGTCTTATTTCTTCTCAGATCTGACTTCTTATGCTCGGATCTTGGGCATCAGTCCTTTGCAATGCGTTCTGATTTTATCAAAGAATGATTGACCAGCAGGACATCCTATTAAACGTCTTCCCATTTCCTGTAAGGTAAAAATTCAAACAGTCATCTTGATATGTCCTCCACGTATCTACCTAAGCTTGTGCCCCTGGGATGCCCCCTGAAGGTATCCTTCCTCTTTCCTGCACATCTCTGTCCAGTTCCCAGAAGAGAGCATGCTTGCAGGATGCAGTCATGTTTGACAGCAGGCCCCGGGGCTGGAGCCTGCTTCCATCTCCGTGTCTCAGCTGAACTTGCGACTTCTTGTCAGATTTCTTAACTTTCCTTTTCCATCAAGCTGAGTTGGGTTCCCTCAGACTTTGAGCCCTCCTTTTCCACAGCCTCCACCGGCTTGTCACGTAACCCTTCCTCAAACAAGGGGTTGCTTGATTTTCGTCAAGTTAAGATGATCTCGCTTCACCTCCGAGAAGAGGACCATGTTGTTCAGCGTGTTCATTCTTCTGCGCTCTTCTGCCTGCCCCTATCTGTTTCCTGGCTCTGCTCTCTGGATGACTTGCTCTATCCTGGACTACAGCTGAAACCGGGCTCTGTGCGGGGTTTCAGTTTAATGCTCAAGGGGGCAGTGTGGTAATGCGAGAGAAAGCAACCTCTCCTCTAGGAAAAGTCTTGGTCCTTTTTTTTTTTTTAACATGAAAATCTTTGCCCTGGAAATTAAATTATATTTGGGATTTTTGGGTTCCCTTCCCCCAACCCCGCCGTGGGAGGTTTCGGAAAGTTACTGTGGTGACCGACCGGCAGAGTCGGCAAGCTGTCAGCAGTCAGCCCGACAAAGCGGCCGAGCAGGCTCCTTCAGCACCAGGGCCCCAGGGGATGTGTGCACATGAGGGCTAGACTTTCAGCGGTCAGTGGCCTACCACCAGACCAGCACCTCCTCCCCCAGCACATACACACACACACACACACACACACACACACACACACACACACACACA
>JABTXL010006842.1:5382311-5398552 GCA_025134845.1 Neodon shergylaensis
AGAGAGAGAGAGAGAGAGAGAGAGAGAGAGAGAGAGAGAGAGAGAGAGAGACTGGGGTAAGTGCTCTCTGGGTAAAGAAAAGGACATCTTAGATAAAGTGTACAGCAGTCCTACTGAGAATTAAGAATCCGTGGATGAACACATGACATAGCTCAAACCAAAGGCTATGTGGAAGGTGGTTGAACCACCTGCTAACATAGCAAACATGGCATGGCTTCAAATTAAAGGCTACGTGGAAGGTGGTTGAACAGTCTGTTAATATGTGTGGAAGTACCAGTGTATTCCTGGCACAAAAGGCTGGCTGACAGAATAGTCACCCCATCCTTTGTCCCCTAAGGAAGAGAACAATCCTGTCATTGAACACTAGTAACAGAGGCTATGTTAGCTCCTGCAGGTATTTAAGTGACCAATGATTGCGAGCTCCTCAATGAGAGGTCACCTCAGAGGTCATCCAAGGCAATGCCCTTCTTATTTAAGGATCACTTCAAGGCTGTTCTCTGTAATTATTCAGATTCTGAGAGAGTGGCAGCCACTTAAACATCATCTTTTCCATCCTTGACGCTTCACTTTCCCTCCCATTCTCTTCTTAGGTGTCTCTCTTCCTAGGCTGCAGGCTCCATAGGGCAGACATTCTGTCTTTCTTAGTAACAGTTTTAAGCTCAAAACAGAGTGACCGCCACACAGTAGCTTTTCAGTGCCCACTTGCTGAAGTTGGTGGTCAAAGCTAAGACAAGGCTTCTTGTAGCTCACACTCATCGGCCTTCATTCTGTTTGCTAGAACCAAACCGATCTGAACGTCTCCTAGAGGGAATCTTACACTCCTTTGAAAACAATATACTCCTTTTCTGGTTCTCCTGGCTGTTAGCATCAAGAATGCGATGAGACTCTTGAGTTTCTAATAAAGTTACTAACAGGGATGTAGCTGGATTTGGTAATTCAGCTGAATACCCATAGATTTTCATCTACTAGTACTTGCAAGCCATTTCTCTATTCATTTTATAGGGATGTGCATGCATGGTTCTGAAGATCTACTTCACTTTTAAGACAATAAAATGCAAGAAATATAACATCCAAAACCTGCCAGTACTGTTTAGAGCTCGCCTGTGGAATAGAACCAATAGGAGATTCTGTATATAGAAATTATATCCATACCAACCGTTGTGATTTTTTGTACATCATGTGTATCACTACATGAATATGTACATATGTATACGAATTGTCTCACACGGTTATGGAGACTGAGTAGGTTCGAGACTGGCAGTTGGCAGCTGGAGACACAGTAGGGTGGATGGTGTGGTCTGCATCTCAAAGCCTGAGGACCAGGAGAATCGATGGTGTGAATTGTAAAGCCGTCGGGGTTGAGATACAGAAGGAGTCAGTACTTCATTATAAGCCCGAGAATTGAAACAGGCTGAAGTCTAAGATGGAGCAATGAGCCAGGAGTAGTTTCATCTCACCAATGAAAGCTTTAGCCGTTCTGTTTTATTTAGACATTCATCTGATTGGCCAGAAGGAACTTGTACCTTTGTTATCAATCTTCTGTGCTTTGAAGCTGGCCTGAAATCACACCGCATTCAGAGGTGATTGGGTTTATGGCTGAAGCATCAGCAAGAGAAGTCAAACACTTCATCCCTTGTGCTTCTGGGGCAGCGGGCAGCACTGGAAGTGGAGAGCCGAGCTGTCCATGAACGCTGAGGACCAATCCCAGACTAGTCTAACACAGGGTGAAGAGTAGATGATCATTTTTTCAACTGAAATTCTGCACGTAGAAGCGAGTCACACACTCATGATTAGACCATGCAAGACGGCAGCTTAAGTGGGTCTCCACTGTAATCCTACACCCAGTTTCATACAAAGTAAGTGATGGACAGAGAAGCTAAAGGCACTATCTCCCATCACCCCCACCATGAACGCTCAATACTAACTGTGCCACAGATGAGCCAGACACTGCAACAAACCAGGATGTCCCATATTGTTCTAATAATGATTTTTCCTGCCATACTATGTAAGGGGCCATAGAAAATGATGAAAATAAATAGGCAAGAAAACTCAAAGGAAATTTGGAAACTTCAAAGGGTAGAAACTCCTGAGTTAAAATATATATATATATATATATATATATATATATATATATATTCTTCTATTCATATATATATATATATATACTCCTGAGTTAAAAAATATATATATGAATAGAAGAATGAACGCATAGAAGAATGAAACTACATCCTTAACTATGATCCTGTACACAAATAAACTACAAAATGAATCAAAGACCTTGTTTTTAGACCTGAAGCTCTGAAATTAATGGATGAAAAATGATGAAAAACACATTAAGATACTGTCATAAACAAGGATTTTCTGAATAGAATTCCAGCCACTCAGAGAGCAATGCCAACCTTTAACAAATGGGACTTAAGGACATTATAAAGTTTCTACACAGTAATAGATAATGAACTGTCAGTCTAGAGAATGAAAAAACATCTTTGCTAGCTGTTTATCCAACAGAGGATTCATATCTAGATTACATAAACAACCCAATACAATTGCAGAATCAAACAATCAGTAAGTAAATGGGCTAATGAAAAGAATACATGGTCCTCAAATGATGAAGTAAAATGGCCAATAGACACATAAAAATCGCTCAGCTTCATTGGCCATCAGAGAAATGCAAGTTAAAACCATATTGTGATTTCCCCCACCCTCACTAGAATGGCAGCCACTGAAAAACAGCAGTCAAGGCTGGTGAAGATGTGGGAGAAGTGGTTACACACTCTGGTGTAGATGAGTCTAGTCAACCACTAGAGGAATAAGCATGAATGTTCCTCAAAAAAAAAACCAAGAGATCCTTCCATAGGACCCAACAGTACCAGTCCTGGGTATTTACCAAATAGTGTCCAAGTCAACATATCAGAGACACTTGCACATTGGTATTGATTGCAGTAGTAGTCAGCTTAGATGCCCATAAACACAGGAGTGGGTACATAAATATAGCAAATATACACAATGGAGTTTGTGAATCCATAAAGAAAGGAAAACTATGCTTATTTCCAGGAAATAGATAAAATTGAAGATAATCACATTAAGTATGGTAAGTCAATCCTAGACAAATATTATAGGTTTTATCTCATTTGTGGTTCCTAGTTTTTATATAGATACAAAATGCAATCTATGCACATATAAATAAAAAAGCAGAAGTGTTGTCAGAGGCTGTTTGTTCCCTGCTGCTCAGACCTGGAATTAATCACACAGAAACTAAGTAATTACAATACTGTTTGGCCAATAGCTCAAGAGTATTTCTAGCTAGCTCTTGTATCTAAAATTAAGCCATATCTATTATTTTATAATTTACCAAAAGGCTTGTGGTTTACTGACAAGGGTCTGGTGCATCTGTCTCCTGTAGTGGCTACATGATCTCACTGACTCCACCTTCTTTCTCCCAGCATTCATTTTAGTTTTCCTGTCTATCTCTACTCTGCCCAATCACAGGCCAAAGCAGCTTCTTTATTTATTAACCAATGAAAGCAACACATATACAGAAGGACTTCCCACACCATAGAAGAAAAATTGATTGTCTTTATAGAAAATTCCAAAGTTGACAAATACACATAAAAAAGTTCAACTTACAAAGCTAATTAGTAAACTTAGCAATGTCATAAAACATAACATCAACACATAGAAATGAAACATATTTCTATAGACTACCGTTAACTATGTGTAGTAGTAGTTGTTGTTTTTACTCTTACTCTTTGGGAGCCCACCACCCAGCTCCCAAACAGATATACAGAGACTTACTCTTACTTATGAACACCCAGTCTTAGCTTGGCTTGATTCTAGCCAGCTTTTCTAACTTAAATGAACCCTTTTCTCTTTAACTACATTCTGCCTTTGGGCTTTTTAACCTTTGTTTATTCTTTCTGTCCTCCATCCCTTCTCACTCTGTGGCTGGCTATGTGGTTGTGTGGCTGACTCCTGGTGTGCAACTCTTTTTTTTCTCACTCATAGCTCTTTCCTTCTTCTTTAGCCTAGATTTTTCCTCCTATTTATTTTCTTTGCCTGCTAGCCCCACCTATTTCTCTCTCCTGCCTAGCTATTGGCAATTCAGCTCTTTATTAGACCAATCAGATGTTTTAGGCAGACAAAGGAACATAGCTTTACAGTTAAACAAATGCAACCAAAAAGAATGCAACACATCTTTGCATCATTAAACAAATATTCCACAGCATAAAGAAATGTAGTACATCTTTAATATTCCACAACTATGTGAAAGTAAAATTTAACATACAAGAATTTATCACATAATAGCATTTACTCTGAATTATAAAATACTTAGATTTAAAATACCATCACCCCAAGGAAAAAAATTATGTATAAACCTAAAATATGTACAGAATACATATGTTGGGGAAAGTACAATATTTTAAATAGTAAAATAAAATATAAATGAAATGCTGTCTTCACAGATGGAAAACTCAATGTAGTAAACACATCTATTCTAAGTTAACATTGAATTCCTAACAGAGTTATGTAAGACTTCGGAGGTAGAAGCTAGCTGATTATAAAATCTGCACTGAGTGTTAAGGAAACTGAAATAGTTAGAATGAATTTGAAAAAGAAGAATAAAGTTGAGAGAAGTTCTGTTTATTTTTCTTTGCTATTTTCAGTAATTAAGACAACATTGCAGTGGTGCAGGGATAGACCTGTGAAATAAAGTAGAGTTCAGACATAAACACATACACACGGGGGGGGGGGGGCGAGGGAAGGAAGGGAGGAAGGAGGAAGGGAGAGACAGAGACAGAGAAAGCCCACTAAAGTCCAGGAAAACAGGATAATCTCATCATTAAAGAACACTGAAGTGATTTTCTGTTGACTAAAAACCTTGGCAAACTCACCTTTAAGAAAAACTGACACAAAGTTAATGTAAAGTGTTAAACTGTACACTGGTTAATGTGGCTATGATCCAGATCTTTCAGGGCAACACACACACACACACACACACACACACACACACACACACACACTTTTTCAAGGTATTGCCCATGCTAGGTTTCCCTTCTGAACAGCTGGGATGAGAAAACTGTGAGGACTCCTTGTGAATCTTGGGTTGAAACTGGTAGTCATAAGGAAGTCAGTATTGGGAGGAACGACTGGTGCCTTTGGAATATCTGCTTGCACATCACAGGAGAGATAAATTAGGTGTGATCAAATAAGAATTGGGTTGTAAAATCTGTTATAGCAGACCATTTTGCTGTAATTTATTTAAAAACGCTGGGAAGAGAAGTTACGCCATGCAACAAGGCTCACATAGGAGGAGAGAGAAAGGGGCAGAGAGTGGACAGAGTCTGGTTCCTGGGGACAAGAGTGGTGAAGAGAAAGAAAGAGAGGGAGGGAGAGAGAGAGTGTGTGTGAGAGAGAGAGAAAGAGGAAGAGACAGGAGGTGGGCAAGGCCCACCTTTTTTTTTTCAGTTTTTTTATTGAGAAAATAAAAAAAAAAGAAAAAAGTTTCCGCCTCCACCCCGCCTCCCCTTTCCCTCCCCCTCCTCCCACCCCTCTCTCCCTCCCCCCAGTCCTCTCCCCCCTCCCTCTCCAGACCAAAGAGCAGTCAGGGCTCCCTGCCCTGTGGAAAGACCAAGGTCCTCCCCCGCTCCGTCCATGTCTAGGAAGGTGAGCATCCAAACTGGCTAGGCTCCCATAAAGCCCGAACTTGAAATAGGATCAAAACCGAGGGTCCTTGTCCTTGGCTTCTCATCAGCCCCCCTTGTTCGTCATGTTCAGAGAGTCCTGTTTTATCCCATGCTTCTTCCGTCACAGTCCAGCTGGCCTTGGTGAGCTCCCAATAGATCAGCCCCACTGTCTCCGTGGTAGGGTGCACCCCTCGTGGTCCTGACTTCCTTGCTCATGTTCTCCCTCCTTCTGCTCCTCATTGTGAACTTGGGAGCTCAGTCCGGTGCTCCAGTGTGGGTCTCTGTGACTATCTCCATCCATCACCAGATGAAGGTTCTAGGGTGATATGCAAGATATTCGTCAGCATTGCTATAGGATAGAGTCATTTCAGGTTCCCTATCCTCAGCTGCCCAAGGAACTAACTAGGCAAGAGCCACCTTTTAAAAGGGAGCATAGCAAATGTGCACAGGAGTGTTCTTAGTGGCTGCAGTTGAGAACATATCCTGTCAGGACCCTAAGGGCAGGTCGGTACAGATGCTAAAACATTTTATCTTAGTTAATAATATAGTAGCAGATCTCAAAATAGTACTGTGTTTCTGCAAAGTGTCTTTATTAGTTAGGCATTTTCTGCTTTAACCTCATGTCTGCTAAAGTGTGCTGGTATTGTGTGTCTCCAAAGTCCAAACTATGTAAACAATGCCTCCCCTAACAATTTTTGCCTCTGGTCTAGTTATAAACCAAGAACTTGGTTATTTATGACTTTTCTTCACATTCCGCCCTCAGTACTGTGTCATAAGGTGCTAGGAAGCAAAAATAAAAATAAAAATAAAAATAGAAAAAAATAAAAAATAAAAAGAATAAAATAAAAGAAATGAAAATAAAAAGAAAGAAAGAAAGTTATCTAAGTTATCTGTATTTGTTACTTTTCTCCTCAATGTGGCCAAAGCCCTGAGGGAACAAGGGAGAAAAGGTGCATTTGGTCACAAGCACTTAGGGATTCCGGGTCAGCAGTGAAGATAAGGTGACAGGAGTGGCGCCCATGACCCTGAACGCATTTGATGGGGGTGTCTTCCCATGGCTTAGAACACGAAGCAGAGTTCAAAACCTGAACAAGGAGTGGAAAAGAGCTTTAAAGGCTCCCCTTAGTAATCAACTTTCATCAACCATGCCCTCCCTGCCTCAGGAAGTCTCCACAGCCCTCAAAATATCGCCACAGACCAGGGACTGAAAGCTCAAAACTTGAACCTATTGAGGGTATTTCAGATTCAAACTATAACAATCTTCCAGCAAGATGGCCTTCAACCTAGTGACACACGGAACTGATGAGAGTTCCAAACAGGGGCTTATGGGCGAATTTCCAGATTCCAATCATAATATCATGTGACTTCTCAGCCAAGCTCTTTTGTATGGATGAAGGAGATCACTTCATAGTGCTGACAAGACTGGACTTGAGCATCTCTGACCATGTAGAGCGATAAGGCACAAAACAAGTTTGCAGAAACTGAATTCCATTTGTCGAGAAGCCTGAAAAGCTTGTGTCTCTTGAATTAGAGTCTATAAAAATCTGCTTAGGAGGTGAAGACATAGCAAAGATGTGATTAGAAGCCCATCTCAGGGTTTCAACCCTGCCCATACATCCCTAAGCCCTACAACTGTCAGTGAGGAGAGAGAGAACTCCTTTGTGCTCTAGACCTTTGTCTTGGTAGATGGTTTTTACTCAGCATGGTTGATATCGCTCCACTGAGTCCCTTTACGGTACTTAGAATGTGAGACTCACGTCACCAACACCCTTGTCTGTTACATCAGTGTATATGCGCAAGTAGCTGACATTCTGTCCCGAATAAGAGACTCTCTCACTCTATCTTCTTGCACAAGCAGGAACCCCCCTAGATGTGTTGCTATGGTACTCCCTACAATTAACTATATTGGGGGGTACTTAATGAAAATCCCTTTGAGTTGGGAATTTATCTTCCAACCTTTATTTCTCAATACCGTTCAACATGTATCTACTGAGCCTATTGTAGGTTGGGTATGATGCTTGGCTCCAGTTTTGAACAGAACAGGCTCATTCCCTGCCCCCCCCCCCCCCCCCGTGTAGCTCCAAGTCAGTCAAACACACCAGAAGAGAGTAGGAAGGGCGGCACTGTGGTCAGAAATTGCACTTCCTTAACAGGTATCTGGAATGAAAACACATTGTGTATTGCCATTAAAAATTTGAGTTAGTGGAGGGCTACGATATTAACATGCATCGTATGTTGTGTGCGTTACATATGTTACGATGCTCTCAGCTGCTTCCTTTGGGAAGTTTGTACACTGCTTTCTTGGACAGAAGTTACATTCTGTTTGTCACTGTCTTCCCTGCTAAGTGCTGCAACTGGCACCTACTAAATTCCCAAAAACATCTGTTCAATTGTTTCTACAATAGTTCTATGACTAGGCTTCCCTTCCCTTCCCTCCCCTCCCCTCCCCCTCCCCTCCCCTCTCCTTCCCTCCTCTTTCTCTTTGTCTCTTCTCTTCCCTTATTTTCTTTCCTTTTAATTCTCAGAGTGCATTTTTGCTTAGCTTACAAAGCAATAGTTTTATTATATTTCCTACATGTACCCTTTGCACTCTGCTCATATTGCCACTGGACATTATTTCTAGTGGCAACTGTAATGTCCAGCTTCTCCTTTTACCTTTTGTTACTCACGGAGAATCACAGAAATACATCATAATGATTGCACAAAGGGTTTATTAACCTTGGCAGCAATGCCTTCACTTGGCCCATTGTTTCCAAATCCACCCATTCATACATATAACAGATGAACCACACTGCAGCTTGTACTCCAAAAAGGACCAACAAGCTCAATGGCTGATCACAGACAGAAGACTTACTTGAAATAGAAATTGAACAGAACATCTGTCCCCTATGGGAGAATCCCAAGCCATAGAATGTATATGTAATCCGAGTCCCAGGAAAAGAATGCAACAGAATAACTCCAAAAATAACAGTAGAAATTCTGTTTGCTGAAAATAGCGAGGCATCACTGTTAAAAGCCAGCAAATTCCACGTAGAGTAAAGACACTGAAAACCACACATATGTACAACACATTTAAACTGCTGGGATACAGGGAGAAATCCTAAAATAAGAACAAAGAGAGAATTCTAAAAGAGCCAAGTAGAGGAAAATGGGGGAGGGAAGAGTTATCACGGACGGGTGAGGAATGAGATTAATGTGCAATGCTTTTCAGAAACGATGCAAAACTGTATAATAGCATCTTCAAATTATAAACCACTAAAAACCAACTATGAATTCAATATCCAAAAGAAATATACTTAAAAAGTAAGGAAAACAGAGGCAATTTTGAATAAACAGAAGCTAAGAATTTAACTTCAGCAAGTAGATGATATGCCAAAGACAGTGCTTCAGGTGCAAGTGAAGCCACGCAAGTTGGAAGCAATAATTGGAAAACGCCAGAAGCGAAAAATAACTAGGTTATTAACATATAAGATAGCTAATTATCTAGAGAATGATCTTTGATTTTTTTATCACATCAAGCTAGTTGATTTATTACAAACTTTTATTTGGTCTTCTAACACTTTGCAAAGAACTATTTAGCCCAGTGATTATCAGGGACCTCTAGATTACTCTTTCGGTGCCACAGATTTGTCCAATTTGAAGATTGGGATAAGGTTGGTCTCATTTAAAAGAAGTAGAACCTTGCCTTCCTTGTCTATTTCTTGGAAGAAACTGGTTGGAATTGATATTGCTAACATTAGTCTGTGAAATTATTCTTCTTTCATTTGATTTAATCTACTGGGAGCACTTGTACTTTATCCATTATTCAATAGACTTTATGAGACAAATTATGTCTACACAGAATTTGACTACTGAATCAGTGTTTAAAAAATTGCTACATTAAAATACCTGCAAGTTGAGGAGCCCAGTCACAAAGGAGATACGTCTACAAATACCTCCCATAGTCAAGGTTCAGCAAGTATTACAGAAGAAGGGGTACAAAGATTGAGAGCCAGAGATCAGGGAGTTGGCTGTGAGACTGTGTCTTCTAGCAATATCAGAAGTCTCACCAACATGACTGTCTTATCATAAGCTGAACAAGCATGCCACCACTGAACACACCAGAATAGACATAGAGAAATCGATGGGGCCTCAACCCTACACAGAGAACTAAAGGCAACTAAGGAAGGATGAGAGTAGGGGAAAATAATTTTGCCTAATGAAAAGCACACTAACAGGTTATCCAATACCAGATCATCAGTCCTGAAAATGTATACATAAAGTAACACTATGCAGATTGAGCAGGTTATACATAGGAATAGACATGTATATGAATATATGCCTGTAACAATAACTAATTTAAAATGAGCCATGAACTTGAAAGAGAGCAAGGAGGGATATGTGGGAGGATTTGGAGGGAGGAAGGGGAAGGGAAAATGATATAATCATATTGTAATACCAAAAATAAAGTAAGTCATAAAATAAAGCACCTGCAGTGAACTCCCAATTTGGAAATTACACCATTCCGTGCATTTTGCTTTTAGCAAATCTCATAATCACCTTGCAAAGCTTAAGGGGAACCTAACCAGGTGAATATGAGACGCAGACTGTGATGACCGTGATTCAGCAGTTCTGTTCAGGTGATCCAGTTACCTTATTACATTATTTTACACCTGTGACCCATGAATGAAGGCTCAGGAGGTCCTCAGCTAGATTTTGTAAAAAGTAATATCACTGCTTTTTTAGACCCCTGGCCAGTTTGGCAGCTGCTTTTGGCTGGGGCCATCCACACCTAAGGTAGGAAGATGACCAGAGCAAAGACTATGGGAATAGTCTCTAGAGTTGATCAGCTTGTTTTGAAGAGTGGAAAGTGTGTGTGGCCAGGGTACAAGGAGACTCTGAAGATGATCAGACAGGGCCAACTAAATTTGTCAACCCCACCGACAACCGTGCAGCTGTGAGGAAATCTGGACTAGAATTCTGTGCCGTGTTGGCTGCAACTGGTACCCACTATTACAGTGCCAATAGCATTGAACTGAACACAGTGTGCAGAAGCCACTACAGGGTGGCCGTCATTGATGCAGGGAATTCTGATATTCTTAGAGGTATGTCAGAACAGACTAGAGAAAGGGAACCCAGGAAAGTTTCTCTTTACTAACTTGTCAGAACCTGGGGTGGGGGCGGGGGACACAACCAATGGCCAATTGACTTAGTCCAGGGATCAGGGATACGCATGTTCCAGGATGCTCACATCATCTCGAGTATTTATCTATATGGAAAGGATAACATATTTACAAACCTCTAGTGAGAATCTATTTTAAAAATTATTCGGCTTCAATATAGTTTTTGCTCTTGCTCTTGGTTTTATGTGTGGGGTGGTGTTCTTTGCTTTTTATGTTTAAAAGCATTTTTATATATGAAGAATGAGCTAGATTAACGTATCACAAACTCAAACAGCTGTAGGAGCCAGGACGGGAAAAATATCTGCTGACACTTGTCTTTGCTATGGCCAGATTCGGTCACAAACACTCGCTGGAAGTTCTTTGAGTCTGACAAAGAAAATAGCCAAGATTCTAGACCATAGCTAGTCTTTTGCAAGCATGAAGTGTTCTGATAAGGGAGCATCTTATAACAAACACCCCCGGCACACCTAGTAACAAACGCGTAGTACGTGTAAAATCAAAGACCCGAAAACTAAAGGAGCCACAGCAGAACTATTGGTGGAGCATCTGGAAGTCTTTTAAAGTTAAAACTAAAGTAACCAATAATGCAAACAACACTCTCAGAATTCATTATTCATGTGACAAAACTGGACTAAGAGAACAAATATAATAAAGGATTTTCGCTTGGACTTGGTCATGCAGGCCTTCCGTAACCCCAGCTATTTAGAGAGATAGGCAAGTCTGGATCACGTTGACACCAGCCTGGATAAAGAGTAAGTTCAAGGCCAGTCTGCACAACTTAGTGAGACCCTGTCTCAACGTAAAAAGAAAAGAGAGGTCTGAATAGATAGCTCAGAGCTCAGCATACCAAGGCTCTAACTTCCATCCCTGGGATCACGAAAAAGAAAAGAAGAAAAAAAAATCAATAAACATTTAAAATACATTATTGAGTATGCAGAGACGCCTTGAGGAAGAAGCATGAAGATCCGAGTTCAAATCCCTAGCACATACTTTTTTTTTTAAAAAAAAAAAAGACTGGTCATGGTTGTTTATGCTTATAATGTCAGCACTAGAGTACAGACAGGTGGATGTTGGGAGCTCCTGGCCTGAAAGTCTAGCAAAAACAGTGAGGATGCTGGTTTAATAAGAGACCTTACTGCAAGGAAATAAGGCAGAGAGCAACAGATGAAGACACTTAAATGACACCTTCCTACATTTCTGCATGTGTTCCTATGGGTGCACTTGCATACTCAAGTGCACGTGCATGCACGCACACACACACACAATCAATCACATGATTAAAATAGCTTTCTATAAGCTGTTTGTGACCCAAATAATCACTGAGATTCTGTAACTGTAAATCTCATTAGACTGGAATCAAGTAATAGGGAATGCTAAAAACCCTGAGACGCCTGTCCCTGTCCCTTGGACAACATCCCACCCACTGGCCGCAGAGGCCTTACATTTGGGGATGCCCTGCCTCCCTCATTTGTCCACCAGCAAGCAGACTCTCCTCTGCCCTGTGGGTATAGGGTCTCTGACTTTCCTGTCTACATGGAAATATAAACGCTACAGACTGTGCCGAGAGACTAATGGGTTGGAAGAGATGGTTCGTTCCTCCTTGCCTCCTTCTCCCATGAAGGGAACCGTATTTATTGCTTTAATTAGAGCACCGAGCTGTAGGAGGAAATGGGAGTCTTCAGCTCCTCTCCTGACGGATTCAGACTGGGGAGGCAACGTGGAGGGTTTTGTGCAGCCAAAGCAGGAGCTGAATAATTAACACCATGTGGTTAATGGTTTTGCAAAGTGGGGGTGGGGGGAATGAGAGGTGGGGTGGGGAGGTGAGAGGCCATCTATGCATCTTTCACCAACTTCCAACAGTTTAAAGTGAGTTCCCCCCAAAATAAGCCGTGGGTGTTTGGAAGAGTTTTGTTCAGCGAGAGTGAGCTAGGGTTGTTCATTGTCGGGAGGGAGGAGGGCGGGGTTGATGTTCATCTTAACCTGCAGCGACTGTCATTGAATCGCTGAGCTGGCTTTCTCTCTGTGTAGAAAGGAAATAATAATTCCCTGCAATTATTCCTCCAGGGAGAATTAAATTTGCCAACCCATTAAGGCAAGAAAAAACCAAGTTCCCTAGGATATTTTGGGAATCCAGCAAGGTCTCAATAAGTCATAAGTTTTAAAGATAATATATCATAATAACCCGGAGTGCTTCCAAGAGTGATTTCCCAAATTGCTAATGACTGGGGAGGTTTGGTGTAGGCCCATCAGTTGGGAAGCCAGGCATGACGCTAAGTAGCTACAGCAGGCCTCCATGCTAAACCTGGTGTGGCCTCTTGTTTGTGTCTCTGCTTTGCTGAGAACGAGTAGATGTTTTTATTGATCTCTTGCAGCTCCAACATTATTACAAGCCTACGTAATTGTTATGACTTTTTATGAATTCTGAATAAGATCATTGTTTCATTCAGCATTCACTCAGCAGGAACCACATCAGAGCCATCTTGGATTAAGTATTCGAGCCACAATGATAACAATAACCATAAACCTGGTTCTCAGAGGCTCACCATCAGAAATGAAATCAGTAAGTATGACTTTTAAAGACATATATAAAGACATATAGTACCTTTCCCAACCTTTTTTTTCTGTCTGTAGGACCGAGGAAGCTATAGATAGCACAGAAAAAAAGGGCAGAGCTTTGTTTCAGCAAAGCTTTAGAAATATAAATTGTTAAATTTTATATAATGTTTATGTATGTAATGTTATAATTCTTATGAAAGTTTCTGATATCTTAAGAAGGTGAAAACTATACTTTGATGATAAAGCAATACCAGAAATATGTGGCTACCTAGATTTTGCTTGTGGCCTAGAAGTCTTTGATCTTAAATCAGTGGTTCTCAGCCTTTCTAATGCTCTGGCTCTTTAAGACAGTTCCCCAGGTTGTGGTGACCCCACTCCCAAACATCAAATTAATTTTATTGCTATTTCATAACTGTAACTTTGCTACTATCATGAATCATAATGTAAACATCTGTGTTTTCCAATCATCTTAGGCTGCCCCTTGAAAGGGTCATTCAATCCCAAAGGCAATCCACAGGTTGAGAACTGCTGGTCTAGAGGGTAAAGAAAGGAACAGATCCAGTAACTGAGGCTGATTGGCTGCCATTGAAAGGGGAGGCGAAAGGCAGGGATGTAGCATCTTTGGTTCAAGTCTTTGTCAAGCAA
Organism: Neodon shergylaensis; assembly: GCA_025134845.1. Taxonomy (NCBI): domain Eukaryota; kingdom Metazoa; phylum Chordata; class Mammalia; order Rodentia; family Cricetidae; genus Neodon; species Neodon shergylaensis. Next base: position 5,396,359 of record JABTXL010006842.1, read on the forward strand.
GCAGAACGCTCTGGATTTGATTCCTTGCATAGCATCCTCTAGGAATTGTGGCTTCCACCTGTAATCCAGGCATTCCAGCTATGGCTGTAAGAGGACCAGAAATTGAAGGTCATCTTCAGCTACATAGTAAAATCACATTTAACATGAAATACCTGTTGCAGAGAAAAGAAAGTGGAGGGGTAAAAGACAAAGAGAAAGAAGTGACCACATGCCCATAGCTACGTGTCTACTAGACAATTAGAGTTGGTAGAAACTTCCAAGATGCCTTGAGTGATCTTCAGAGGCTATTTGATTCCCTTCAGGTCATTTTCAACCAGCTGGTCCAGCCCCCTCCAATGACAGGGCCTTACACCCCCAAGTTCCCAAAGTAATCTTTTTTTAAAAAAAAAACTATTGAACATAGAAATTTGTATTACATATACATTGTCATTAAATGAATATATAATACACAAATAATTAAGGCTGCTCAATTCCTGTTTCTCCTGTTTGTAAGACCTTAGGAAATAAATACAAGCAAGTTTTCCAAATTGAAAGACAGCAATCCCACTTGCAATTTAATTTACGTTTTATTGAGTTTAATGATATCATTTGTTTTTTTTTTTTTGCCACATGATTCAGTTCTCCTAAATGAAAGGTAATAAAGATGCAGTACCGGGTCTCCTCTCTTTCTGATTGGTTCATACATGCACTATTAGCTCATTCACTTACAGCATGGAGAAAATTAAAAAGAAGCCAAGGGAACAGGCAATTAGATTGTTTCCTTTTAGAGTGGCTGTTCAAACACATTTGAAAAATAATAACAATGTGTGCCAGTGTGCCCTATTAAAATTAATCAGCTTCTGTGATAAGGTTTGGGGAACATAGGATATAGCTAATCCCAAATGTGCATTACCTTCATTACAAAGTGAATATTGCCTAGGCTAGCTGGTATGCTAATCTTTCCTCAGTCTTCTTATTTTTGTATAGCTATAAGGCAACTATATCTGTATATAACTATGCATAAGAGTTGACTCAGTTGTACCAAGATGGACCAAAGTAGTAGGGCAAAAATCTTCTGCATGCCTCTTCCCCCTCCTCCCCTTCAGGCTTTTGTGTGTGTGTGTGTGTGTGTGTGTGTGTGAAAGAGAGAGAGAGAGAGAGAGAGAGAGAGAGAGAGAGAGAGAGATTGTGCTTTTAAGCATTATGTCATAACTGACTTTGTGCCACGTACTGAATAAACAGATTGAGAGTCAGACAGACTGTGGCAAACAGTAGCTTAATCACACCTTATCTAGATAGCTTTGCTCAAGACGCTTCTCACGGCATCTCTGAGTTGCTATTTATTCATTTGTAAGATGAAAGTAATAATGCACATTTTGTAGCGTCAGATGAAAAATGTTAGCAAACAGTGTGAGATGATTCTTAGTACTCAAATCTTATTCTCTTCTCCTCCCTTCCAGCCTTCACCAAATTACTTCCAAAGCTAATAATGGGCAGAGTGGGAGGAAGAAGGAAGAAGAGCGAGGAGCTGGGTGCAGGGGGAGGAACTCCCACGCTGGAGATACACATGCATTATCTAAGACATTCACTCTATGGTCCTATTAAATTAAACCTTTTCCCTGGAGGAATTAAAATATTACTGTAATGTGATTAAATATTTGGCCGAAAAAGAAAATCCCCTTCTCCTCTGGAGGTGATTGCAATAAAGCAGGTTGGCTTGGTTCTCAGTTGAAATGAAAATGCTGGGGGACAGGAGAAATGGCTCAGACACTAAGAATTGAGCTGGCTATTCTTCCAGAGGACCCAGGTTTGGTGCCCAGCGCTCATATACTGTTTCACGGCCATCTGTAACTCCAGTTTCAGAGGACCTGATTCCTTCTTCTGATCTCCATGGCCACCAGGCACATACACGGTGCACACACATACATGCAGGCAAAATACTCATGCCCATAAAACAAATATTAACACCAGACATTGTGATTTAGTGTGTGAGATATCGCCAAGTCCAATTAGAAAACAAAATGCATTGTATTCCCGAGGGTTGGGATGGAAAGATCATTAAATGTTGGGCATAAAGACTTTGGGGAGGTAGGTAAGGTTGTGATGTGAGGGTGTCCTGCACCATTAGGTTATACTCTTAAGCAATGTCAGTTTCTTTTGTCCGATGTGGCATAGAAATAGGTACCACTATTACCTTCAATTTGCTATTGGAGAA
>JABTXL010006842.1:5398562-5452122 GCA_025134845.1 Neodon shergylaensis
AGAAATAGGTACCACTATTACCTTCAATTTGCTATTGGAGAAACTGAAGCCTATGGGACCCGTGATAAATTGATGACAGAGCCAGGCTCTGATTTAGAACATCTGCATTCTGTATTCTCCAATACATCCCCCACTCCTTCTACTGTGCTTCAGTCCTCCTTTCATTTCAGTGGGAGAAGAGCGAGCTGTGCAACCCCAAGGCACAGAGATTGTCTGTGTGAAAGCCCAAGCGATGACAGGAATGAGTGCAGGAACGCTAAGATCTACGGACTGATGTCATGGGAAGGAAGCTGACAATCCTCACTCCAATCCATTCCAATGCAGGGGATTCAATTTGTTCAACATTAGGCAGATACTTATCAAACATGTACTCAATATCAGACAACTTCAGTAGTGCTGAGGCCACAGAGGTGAAGAAATTGCCAATCCTCAGAAGTTTGAAACAGAGGATTAGAGTTAAAAGCAACTGTCTGGAAAAAAAAATACAAAGACCTTGTCTGAAAGAAAGAGAGATAGAAGGAGAGAAAAGGAAGGAAGGAAGGAAGGAAGGAAGGAAGGAAGGAAGGAAGGAAGGAAGGAAGGAAGGAAGAAAAAGAAAGAGGTAGGTAAGTAGGGAAAGGAGAAGCATGAAACTCCACGTCTGTATTAAAGATTGCACAATACCCTCCTCCTTCTGAGAAAATACACATCCACCAGCAACCTCCGAATATGGCCTTACCTAGAAATAGGGTCTTTGTAGATTTGACTGGGGCCAGAGTAAAGACCATGACTGACGAGAGTTTTGCTGCATCTAACAAGGATGTCCTTCTAAAAGACACAATGACACACAGGGAGAAGGCCCTGTGAAGTTACGGGCAGTAACCAGAAGGATGTATCTTCAAGACGATGAGAGGCTAAGGGGAAAGCAGGACGCTCTATCAGAGGGCACCCCACTAAAGTCCTCACTGTTTCAGAGCACACTTGCACGCTATTGTCATGTCCCCCAGATGTCCCAGTTTTTCTTTATCCTTCCTTTCCTTGGCCAGTTTGTAGAGTCCTGACTTTTCTCAATCACCTTGCAATTTGAACTTGGTTCATGTTTTCTCAGGCTTAGAAGGTGGTTGGCTGTACATTCCTGGAAAGGAAGCGTATTTCTCCAGGCGTCATTCTGGAGGCATCTGATGTTGTCACGTGTCTCTGGTGATATTAATTCCCATTACTTGGGCAAGTGCAGTCTGACAGAGTTTTCTGCTATAAATTTATTCACCACTCATAACAAAAAGATACTAGTATCAGACTATGAAAAAATCTTATTTCTTTTATCCTCACCATCACCATTATTATTTTATCATGTGGATACTGTGTATGAGGTGTGAATGTGTATCCGGGGTGAATGTGTATGCATGTGCACATGTATGTATTTGTGCCCATGGGGGCTTGAGACTACCATCAAGAGTTTTCGCCGATTATTCTTCAAGTTATACATTAAGATAGACTCTCTCAATTGAGGCCAGTCATCATTGTGGATCAGGCTAGAGTAGACAGCAATCCAGTGCTAAGATTACAGGCAGGCTGTCACACCCACTAGACATATAAATGAGCCCCAGGGATCCGAACTCTGGTAATTAGAGTTCTCCAGAAAATGTTCTATCCACTGAGCCTCCAAACATCCTACTTCTGTGTAAACTTAACCTATTAATTTTAGCATTCATTGATGGGTCTGGGCAGAACATTCTGGAACCAAAGACTAATGCATCAAGACTTGTCCTGTCATATTTCAAATGTACTGTAAAGTTCTATGATTAAAGGGATGGGAAGAATAAGCAAACAGGCAAATAAATTAGTAAACGAGAAAAGAGAGCCTATTTAAAGACCCATAAACATAAACAGTAGGGAAAAAATGGATTATTCAATAAATAATGTGGAGGTAATTGGTTATTTGCATGAGCATAAAGTTACATCTCTCTTTTAAGTGTATAAAAATACAAATGCCAAGTATGTAAATACAAAATTAAATTTATACACTAGAAGAAATTATAGGAGACTAGTTATATAATCTTGAAAGAGAACATTTGGCTAAACATGACACAAACCGTGAAGCCTTTCAGCATTGTTTGAAGTATTAAAACTAGAAACATATGCCGACCTATAGAAGCATAGTTAAATTAATTACAGTATATCCATATGAAGGATAACAACACAGCTGTTAAAAAGAATGGGGAGTGTTCTATGTGTGCTGATGCCTAAGAGTCGTGTCTTAATTATAAAGTAAAAATAAAATCATAAATGGAAAGGATTCACCAAAGACCCATGGAAAAGTTCGGTTTCTTTAAGGATCCCAGAAAGAAGAAATAAGGAGAATGAAAGACAGTTGCGTGCCTCAGTTCAGAAACTTTCACTAAACCATTCTGTTCCCGGTATTTTTATCCCATGGTAAACATAAAAATCCAGGATCATTTATTCACAGTTGTCATAAAAATATCATAAGGACTGGAGAGATGGCTCAGTGGTTAAGGGCAGTTGTGGCTCTTGCAGAGGAGTGGAGCCCAGTTCCTCTCACACACATCAGGGCTCACAAGTGCTTGTAACTCCAGCTCCTGGGGATCTGACACCCTCTTGTGAGCTATATGGGCACCTGCACACATGTGCCACAGGCACACATGCATGATGATGGAATTTAAGGAAATCTTAAAGAAGATATATCAGAAAAAAAAGTTTGACATTTGGCTAACTTGAATGTGAAAAAGCACTGATATAAGATAGAATAAAATAAATATAATGCATAATTGTGTATAACATCATCATCATTCAGCAAAAATGTATAGGAGAGAGGACAGAAATATCTCTGATTTAAAAATGTTCATTTACTTCAGAATATTTGTTTTACCTATTTGGGGTGTGTGTGTATGTGTGTGTGTAGGGAGATGCAAGCATGCCATCGTGCATGTGTGGAGTCCAGAAGACAACTCGAGGCAGTCAGATTCCTCCTCCCACTGACTGATTTCCAATCATTCACCCCATGTCACCAGACTTGATTCTGAGCACCTTTGCCCCATGAGTCATATTGCTGGTCCCTTGAAGTAGAATTTGAACTGGCATGCAAAGATATAGACACAGATATAGACCGCTCCATATAAAAATTTAAATAGCAGGAAACTGAGAGCTCAAATGGTCGTGTACTTGCTTGCGAGGTGCAAGGCTATACAAACGAACAAACAGACAAAAAAGATGTCTTATGCTAACTATGAAAATGTATGATAGAATAAACTAAAGAAAAAATCTAACAAACCTCATAATGGTGGGGGTGTGCTCCATCCTGATATATGCCTTCATGCTTTTCTTCATTGTATGAATTTTTGCCTCCATATAAATTTTAATGTCAGAAAATGATTATTTGTCTTAAAAAGAAGAAAGAATAACATAATTACTAGGAGTCTGTGTTTTCGGGTGGGTATTATGTTCAATATTGTCAGATGCCTCACAGTCCCGAGACAGCAAAACAAAAACTGGCCTTTAAATCTGGAACAACCCATAAATTTGACAGATTCTGAAAAGCAGTAAAAATGATGTTAAGGGCTGAAAGATCATTGATGCCTTGGGGTTTGCATAGTACTCTTTTATAAGGAAAAATGCGATCATGATGTTTTGAGTCAATTGTACCAAGACCACCAGGTGTGAACAAAAAAAAATCTACAGAAACCAATGCTAAGGAGCTGAAAGAAGAGGAAACAATGGGCAAATCAGAGTGTGTACATGTGTGTATATATGTGAGAGTATGTGTGCAAGATATGAGACTGTGTGTGCATGAGAGAGCGAATGTATGTGTGAGTGTATGAGAAAGTGTATTTGAGTGTGTGTGTGTGTGTGTGTGTGTGAGAGAGAGAGAGAGAGAGAGAGAGAGAGAGAGAGAGAGAGAGAGAGCGAGCACTTGGTTGCTTATTTTAAGTCTTCTTAGAGAAGCCAGGCGTAGTGGTCTATGTCTTTGACACCAGGGCTCAAGAAGCAGAGGCAGGAGAATCTCTGTTAGTTTGAGGCTAGCCTTGTCTAAACAGTGAGTTCCAGCACAGCCAGAACTACATAGTGAAACACTGTCTCAAAGTAGGAGGAGGAGATGAAGGAGAAGGAAGAGGAGGGGACCAGGATGGAGGAGGAAGAGAAGAAGGAGCAGAAACAGGAGGATGAGGAGGACGAGGAGGAGGCTGGTAAGAGAGAAAGTTATCAAATGGCTAGAAAAAAAATAATGAGTTGCTTCTCAGGTGATTCCAGGATTCCTTAATAGCAAGCTTTCTTCCTACTTACGAATGTCCACTTTTTAAACATTAAGGATGTCAATAAGAAGTCAATGGCGAGAAGCAGCATAGATGGTGGAGAACCCTTGCCAAACTGCAGATCTTCAGAGATGGAGACGATGATTCTGGAACTTGGTAGGATTAGATATGTCAACACTCAGTTCACAGATGGACTTGGGCACTCAGCATTAAGGAACTCTGCAAATTAGATTTATTCTGAGTTGGTAGCCAAATAAGACCGATGAGTGGATGTTGCAGTGTCGGTATCTACTCAATGCAATGTTTTAATGTCTGCTAAAAAACATTCTTAGCTATTTTGTTTGACCTTCTGTTCCAATGACTCAAGACACTCTGGGACTACAGAGAGCATGCCATTGACTTGGTGTTCATGAAGCTCCAGTTACATATTATCCAGATAGCTCCTGTTCTCCCCCATTCTATATTTCCAATCTAGACACTACTGTAATCATATTTTACCTAGTCGCCTAAGTTGGTAACTTGGGGGGGGGTCCTTTAAGCCTTGCCCTATTTTTTTTTCATATCATTATAATTTAAGTATTTATGCTACTGTAAAATTCAAATTGAAATTGCCTCTAAACTTTGAATAATGAACTGGTCATATGACATATACCTGCAGTCTCAACTTGGAGGAAGTAGGGGCAGGAGAATGGAAAGATTGAGTCCATTGTAGACTATCCAACGACTTTCAGACCAGACTGAACCACATAGCCAGACCCTGTCTCAAGAAACTTAAAACAATACAAAGAGAGATTGAGGGGTATAATTCAGAAGTAGAGTTCTTGTCTAGCCTGTGAGAGAGTCTAGTTTCAATTCCTAATACCTCAGGAGATAAATGAAAATAAAATTATAAAAAAGAAATGAGTATATATGCATGTATCCAACTATGGAGCTTGAAGACTCATCTAGAAAACACTGATAGAGTTAAAGAAAGAATTGAGAAACCCTTATTAGATCACACTAATTGCAAATTAATTGGTGCATTTTGGGGGAACAGAGTCTTCCTACATAGCTCTGACTGGCTTTGAACCTGTGATCTTCTTACTTTAGCCTCTGGAATGCTAGGGTTATACCTGTGTGCTCTCATACCCAGATAGCCAGCTGCACACAATGTTGAGGAACCTCTTTTCTTTCCTTTTTTTAAAATTTAATTTAATTTTTATCTTTTGAAAAAGAAAACAAACTATCTTTTTATTCATTATCCATACCAATCCAAGTTCCCACTCCCTCCGTTCCTCTCATTTCTTTCACTTGCTTTTCCATACCTGCCCCTCACGCCTTCCACTCCATATAGAGGGTAAGGCACATTGCTCTGGGAAAGGTCCAAGGCCCTCCCTACTATATCTAGACTGAGCAAGGTATCCATCCAAAGAGAAAAGGTTTCCCAAAAGCCAGTACAAGCCATAGGGCTAAATCCTGGTGCCACTGTCAGTGGCCCCTCAGTCTGCCCCAGGCATGGAACTGTCAACCACATTCAGAGGAACTAGTTTAGACCTATGCTTGTTCCTTTCCTGTCTGGCCAGAGTTGATAGGCTCCCATTAACTCAGGCAGTCTGTTTCAATGGGTGAACCCATCATGATCTTGACCTCTTTGCTCATATTCTCACTCCTCCCACTCTTCATCTGGACTTTGGGAGCCCAGTCCAGTGCTCCCTGCAGGTCTCTGTTTCTGTTTCCATCAGTTGCTGGATGAAGGGACCTCTCTTTTTAACAGCAGTGTTAAGGTTAAATTTCCTATTCTGCTTCAAATGCCTACTTTATTCAAAGAGCACCCATAAACTCTCTGTTCTTATGAACTACTTGTTCCTCTGGACAGAGCTAGTCCATCTACTACCTAGTGTGGTAATCTTTGGTGTGCTTGGCCTAGCCCTCCTGGGATGGCACTTCCTCCATAGGAGTGATCAGGATAAATGTTTAGGACTCCAGTATTATCAGAATGTTCTCCCTAGGATAAACTGTGAACTTTGAGTAGAGTCGGGGTATAGACAGGAAGGGGACTCTGATCTCTTGAGTAAATTCCAGGAATTTAATCCCAGTGCTTGGTGCTAGAGGGAGAGAAAGAAATTCTTATGCCTTGCCCTGTCCTGTGAAATACCATAGGTCTTGCTTTGTAGCAGAGAAAAAAAGGGAGTCCTAGCCTTATAGCCAAGCCCACTGCAGGGGAACGTTCACTAGATTGTGGTGTAAGTCAGAGAGAACTAGCCTCGGATCAGATGCCAGACCACCTGTCATCCTGAGCTTTAGCAGATGCTTTTCTGCAATTTTTTGCTGCTTCTTTGGGAAATCTTTAAAGGACCGGCAACAGAGGAATGGATAGCATATGTCCTACCCATTTCTCTCAGTCTGTCTCACCCCACATCACTAGGAGTGTATCAGTCCACACCTCTATATCCAGATACACTAGGCAATTATGCTCAATTCTCAGTGTGCATCTGCAGATATCCTCATACTGCCACCCTGTTGGAATATTGGGGAGCTTTTGGCGGACTGTTAAGTTCTGGATTATGCAGATGCCAGAGTGAAGGTAAAGAATCCCACAGTTGAGAAGATTCAGGGAGTTAGAGCCAGAGGTAGTTGTGAAAATTACCCTCCTTCCATACAAGCCCTAGGAAAACATTGGTATTTCTAGTATGAAGAGTGCAAACGAGGGAAAGGAATCACTTTCACCCCTTCTGGGTTTGAAGGAGGAAGAATCACTGGGGTCCAGGCATCTTTGAGATGCAGGGCATCTTCTTGCAGGTGTATTCTTCAAAGGATGTGTTTGAAGAGAGTTGAACCAAACTTTCACATGGGTCTCCAAGTCTGTGCTACCCTCTTAAAAGAAGACAGGAGACCATAAGAAATGGGGAAACTCACAGTTGCCTTTGTTTTGGGCAAGGAATAAAAGTTTTCATAGCCCAGGAAGAAATGTTAGGTTTGGTTTCTGTTTTAAAAATCTTTGGGCTGTGTGGCGGAGTTGCTTCCCTATAAGCCTGAAGCCCTGAGTCCCATCGTCAACGACATAAAAGCAAACAAAAGAATTCTTTGAAAGAGCATGAACACACATTTATTTGTTACTTAAAAAGAATTTCCAGACTGTAAAGAACAGCACACACTGGACCAGAGACGGAGCAACCTTGCCTTTGTCGGAAGGTCAGCTCTTCCCTCAAATGCAGTTCCTTCTCAGCAAGGTTTATGTAAGGAGAGAAACTGACGCCCTCGGGAAACTCTTCGACAAAAATGGGAAAAGATTTAATTGCTTGTTCACAGTTCTGTGACTTTGCTGGAGCTCTGAAGTTGTTCCTGTGCTTTTCACTTGCTAAAGTGTACTAGACTGCATGATTAAGCCCAAGTCAGCTTTTGCAAGACCAAAGTATGCCTTAGCAGCATTGGCTGATGTGGAATCCATGTCCGTTGCTAACCTCGGTGTTTTCCAGCTATATGTGGTGAAGCCTGAAGGCTCTAAGAGGTGTATGGGCATGGGAAGAGTGAGAAGGAACTATATTGAGGGAGTGGGATGCCTACCGCTACCCTCTCAGCCCTTATATCTAAGTAGTTCCATGTATATGCCTTAAGAAGACCAAAATGGTACAGCTTATGGTTGTATAAAATATACTTAATATTTTATCACATTTACTTATTTATGTGTGTGTGAAATATTAGTTGAAGATATATTAAATTTGTCTATGCTGTGGAAATTTGTTTAATGACATAAATATGGGACACATTCTTTTATGTTGCATTTGTTTAACTCTGTGAAGCTGTGTTACTTTGCCTGTCTAAAACACCTATTGATCTAATAAAGAGCTGAACAGCCAATAGCTTGACAGTGAGTGATAGGTAGGGCTTCCAGGAAGAGAAAATAAATAGAATGAGAAAAAGAGAAGAGAAGAGGACTGAGGGAAAAAGGAGAGGAGGATACTAGGGGCCAGCCACCAGCCATATAGTCAGACATGGAATAAGAACTAAAGAAAACATGCACAGAAATTGAGAAAGGTAAAAGCCTAGAGGCAGAAAATAGATGGGATAATTTAAGAAAATCCAACTAGAAATAAGTCAAGAACCATTGCCATTTCTATGTTCTGATTTCCAGACCTGCGTATTCTGACTCTGAGTACCATACTGAACATTGAATCGTAGCCTACAGCGTCGCCTCTAGGTTATCTTGCAAGTCTCCTACAGCATTGGCACACTGTAGATATAAAGTAGCTAATATTGTTTTAATATGAGATGTCCCCACAGGCACATATGTGTAACATTTTGGTCTCCAGCCATGGCACTCTTTTGAAAGTTTGTAAAATCTTTGGGAGATGGGACCTAGCTGGAGAAAGTGGATCATGAAGAGGGCATGGACGTTACAAGAGGGCATGTGCAATTATAGTTTGGCTCTGTTTCCAGCTAGATCTCTCTGCTTCCTGCTCCTCAGAGATACGAGACTTCCGCAGAGCCATGTGCAAACACCACTGCAGAAAACTCCATGGCTTCAGCTGCCGTGTTTTCAGTGTGGTGGACTACCTTCCCCAAACTGTGAGCTGAAAGAAACTTCTCTTCCCTTAAGTTGTTTTGGTCGGGCTTTATGCCACCGTGACAAGGAAAGGAGCTAATATAGCACCATATTTGCTGTCCCACATGTCTTAGTGCAGGGAGCCAGTACATGCGGCTGCCATTACAAGATAGCACCGGTCCCCTGCAGGCTTGGGATGAACAACTCCATATAAGGTCTTAGCCAGTACCACCATCTCAGGCATGCTCAGTGTCCTCAGTGTGCCGGACCTATCAGGGAGTTTGGAGTGGCTGCTGAGACACTTTGACCAATAGGAGGCTTGCACGTAGTCCTTATATAAGCAACTGCTGCTCAGGGCTCGGGGCCCCTCGCTTCCTGCTCTCCCTTCAACCAAGAGGCTCCAATAAAGCGTGATTTGGGAAGAATCCTCGTCTGGTGGCTGTTCTTTCCTGCTGGTCAGGGAGTTTGCCGCATCTTGGGGTCATAGGAAGGCATTATCTATATATGCCGTAAATGCGTACTCTTCTTAGTGGTACATGGAAATTATGGCTAGAACAGGTGATTTTGAACTTTGGAAGATACTGGCAAATAGTCTTCCAAAGTGTTTGCACTCCAAGTAGTAATAAAGAAGACATTGGTAGCACCATTTCTGTCAACACTTGAAGCTGCCAGTTGTCAGTCTTTTTAATTTTATCCACTATTGTAGGAATATGATACCACATCACATCATAATTGAATGTGCATTTTTCTGACTAATGCCTTGAGCGTCTTTCATTTATTCAATTTTTTTTGGCCACTCATGTTTCTTCTTTTGAAACGTGTTGCTTTCTTAAGATTTTAACAGACAGAAGTTCTTAATCTTAACTTTAAGTTCCCAGTGTTTTCTCTTGTGCTTTAAATATTTTGTATTATATTTAAAATACTTTGCTTTCTTAAGACAATGAGGGTATTTAAAATGTTTCATGTCTAAACTTAATTGGTTTACTTTCGAATTTAGATCTGTTAGTGACCTTCATTTTTGAAACAGTACAAAGTAGGGGGTCATTTTTACTGTTTTTCCCCTACAAGTATCAACTGACCCAGACAAGATGTCTTCTGTTGGCACCTCTATTTAAAGTTGTACGGGAAGTCCTAACCAGCAGACAAAACAAATAAATAAAAGTTATAAATATCAAAAAGTAAGGAAGCAAAACTATTTTGTTCACATATGACATGCTTTTGCAGGTAGGAAATCTAAAATGCTGGGAAACAAAATATTCAGGTTAATATGTGAATTAGTAAAGACACAAAAACACATTACGTGTCTATGTGGTATCACTAAGTAATTCAAATAAATGTTCTACTATTACCATTTATGGTAGCATCAGATCATCAAACACTGAGGAATAAAGAAAGATGTGTTCGACTTCTACCTCGGCAAGAACAAACTGCTAAAAGAAATTTAAGATTCCCCAATAATTGTTGAGATGTCACATGTGTAGGGTTTTTTGTTCTGGTTTTTAAATCTGTACTTACACGATTTCAGTTTTCTCTAACCTGTTATGGAGTCATGGCAATCCCGATAAAAAACCTAGAACCGTTTTGGGAAGAGAGGTGGATATTTAGTATAAATACAAAGAGAAAAAGAAGTTCAAAATGAAAGCAAACTTACGGCACTTACCTGGTGGAGTGGGGTGGAGCAGGGTGTCTAGAAACAGACTCTCCTCCACCCCCGCCCATACACACACACTTTGTGATAGAGTTCTACTGCAAATCCGTGGAGAAAAAGAGAAAGAAGTCTTTCCAATATACAATAACATTATAGAAACAAATTAATTAAATTCATTCCCAGAAAGATGGTTAGCCTGGGTTGGAGCATGAGGGAATGGACAGATGTTGGTCAAGGAACACTCTTGCATGACATGGGGGAGGGTCTTGAGATCTAGGCTTGGGATGGTGACCATAGTTAACAATACTGTACTGTGTAGGAAAAATTTGCTGGGAGAGTAGGTTTTAAGCATTTTCAGTATCAAAAAGGGAGCTACGTGAGATTACTCATATGTTAATTAGCTTGGTTATAATAATATTTATAAGATAGAAGTATTTTCAAACATCATGCTGTACACTGAACAGACACAATTTTTATTTTTGTATTATCCCTTGATTAACCTCAAATAAAAAGAAACTATGTTCACTGCAGGTGGCTAAGGCAAGTTTCAAGCATGAAGCCAACTCTGATAAGCATATTCTAAATCTAATTTCTTTCAAATGGAAATATATAACCACTTCATACTCATCCTGTCATGGGCTCTGTCATTTAATTAGAATAGGGCTTTTTCAATTTAAACTTCATCTACTTGCTGCCTCTTTTTGCATATGGCCTCAGACATATCTAATAGGCACACATATTTCCTGGTTAAAAAAAAATCCTAAGGAAATTTAATTAAATAATGCTTTTGTTTGTGTATGATTTTACTAACTGTGAAAGCTGAAAGCAAATATGCATGATTAGATGGACACAAGTGTCTATCTTCATGTAAATAAACCCTGGCTGAATATTCGGTATGGCAAGACACGGATCCAAGTCATCACTATTGGCTTTCCGAGTTTCTCTAAGAGCAGAAAGTGTTATATGCACGGTAAAAAGACTGCTGCAGTTCATAGCAGGTGATAGTCTTGCATCTGTGCTGAGGCGTTTCTGGTGGTCTCATTGGTGCTGCATGGCTCCAGGGCCAGTACAACACAAAGGACACATGCTCTTTTGCTCAACACCAAGGCTGCTCGGATGAAGCCGCCTAGCTCAACACTGGCAAACGCTGCGAGAAATACCTTGGATTCATTATGCCTTTGATTTTGAACTAGTTTCTGTGGTTGTTATGCGTTCAGAAATCTTTTACCGTTGCCTTTTTTCCCCCTTAACTGGCCCACAGCTAAAGAAGCTGTGATTTAGGATAATCCGTCTTTGCCAAATCTTTTTTGGAAAACGTAATTCATCAAACGAGATGTCTTCATGCAGCTCTTTTTTTTTTTTTTGGATGTTTGACTAGGCTTAGATTTTTGTAAAGATCATAAAAATTCTCAATTAATCTCCAATAATATTGGAAGTGCATCCAATCCATCAAATGATTAGTCTCAACTATCAACAGAACACGAACATAAATGCAGAATTACAAACTCTAATCCTTACACACCATTTGAGCACTCATCGCTTAATTTGCTCGGCTCCTCCCTTGCTTTCTTAGGCATGGGTTTCTCTCTCTTCCTGCCTGTAAACTCCGGTTGTCCTAATAGCCATGTACTGAACAGCTGAGCTTGAAACTGAACAAGTACAGTTCAGTTGTCGAGTGCTCTGTGAAAGGATGTATTTAGCCACTTCTCAATAGAAGGGATTGGAAACAAAGGGCTTATTTACAAGGAGCGTACAGTATTATTGAAAGGAATAAATTGAGTCACAAATTCGTTCTTCAAAGGCTCAATATTTGCAAAATCTCCCCGCTGGTGGATTGCAAAGACAGAAACTGTATTCTATGTTGACGATTCTTTTGGACTGACTATCATATCTATCACACTATGACTGAGTTCATTTGACCTATGTGTGTGTATATTATGTGCATGTATATATAATTATTTGTAAATTCAGTTCTAACTTCTAATCTGGATGATAGCTTGTTTAGAAACCACAGTGTGTTAGTGTGCAGTCAGCCAATCCAGGGATGTGACGTTCCATATATTTTTAATCTGTCTATCAAAATTTATATTAATAGTATTACCACAAAGAAGAAGGTTTTTATAATTATCATTTTAAATTAAAATATAATTACACCACTTCCCTCTCCATGTCATCCTTTCAATCCCTTCCTTTCCTGCTCCCTCACTCTTTTTCAAACTCTGAGGGCTTATAATTCAGAAACAGGGTGGAACCTGCCTGAATGCCCCCTCCCTGAGTCCTGGTTTGCATGGTACCAGAAGGTGCCATGTAAACTTCCAGGGGAGGGAGACAGCCAACAGTCTTACCCAGCTATACTGCCTATGACGAACATCAAACATCAATGCCCAGCATGGCATGATAATCCTAAGGGTGTGGTACTGTGACAGTAACCAACAGCTTTCTAGCTGGACTTAAGACCTGCTGAACAAGAGAGAAACTATGCCTGGTATTAGAAACCTAGCTACTACTCAGTGCTAGGGAAGTCATGGTTATTGGAGAACAAACTCTAACCACCAATTTGCTAACTCAGCATAATCCTTAACAATTATCTACAAACATTTGTCCTTAAATCCACAGGTAAGTATAGTCGTTATCCCTCATCAGAAAAACCTCTCTTGGCAATAGACAGGGACCATGACAAAAACCAACAACAGGTCATAATGCAGCTATGGAGCCCAGTCCCAGTGGCTAGATCTGTAAAATACTCCTGCACCTAAGGTTTAGGTGACTTTGTGGAAGAAAGGGCAGAAAGACTGTGAGATCCAGAGGACCAAGGGTTTTGAAGTGAGATTGTTGTCTTCTAGTAATAGCACAAGCTACACCTCTAGTGTGTCAGCAACATGACAAACTGGCAGAGAAAGGCCCATGAGGCCCCAACCCTATACAAAGAATCACAGACAAATGAAGAAAGTTGGGAGAAGGAGCTGTGATATTTCCTAAGGAAGAGTACATCAATTAGTTATCCAGTACCAAATGGTCAGCCCTGAGAACAAATGGTCAACCCGGAATACAGGAATCTATAGACTGAATAGGTTATATTCAGGAATATATCCATATTTTCATATGCATGCATTAATTATACAATGCATTAGTGAAAAAAGAGAACAAAATTTTGAAGGAGACTGGGAGAGGTATGTGGGAGGATTTGGAGGGAACAAAGAGAAAGGAGAAATGTAATTAAATTATGATCTCAATATTTAAAAATAAAATTTAAGAATATTGTTTTAAAATGATGGCTTATTTTTATTATTATTGGTACACATGCCAAGTTCATAAATATATAAATACAACCTTCTGAGTTCATTTATTATAGTTTGTGTGCATATGATTTTAGAGTTGGCTGTTTAGTATTAGCTAACCCATCAGGGGGCTCATCTGTGGGAAAAATCTAATTTTTCTTTACTTAGCAGTTATTAGTCGCTGTAGTTCTTTGTCGGGAGGTGGTACCATATGAGATTTCCCTTTCACAGCAGTTTGTCTGTAATACGGTCATTGTTCAAGGTTTGTTTAGACAGCCATACTGTTGGGGCATCACAGGTGTAGTTTTCCTGTCATTTCTCAGAGACAGAATCTCACAGCTGATTTCTTGGTCTCTGGCTCTTATGATCTTCTGATCCCTCTTCCTCCATGTTCCCTGAGCCTTGTGTGCAGGGATTAGGTTGTAGATGTATCTTTTGGATGGGTTATACTCGGGATCTGTGGAACTCTGCTTTCTGACCTCTTGAGTTTTTCTGTAATGGTCTCTATTTGCCATTAAGGGAAGCTCCTTTGATGAGGGGTGAGAGCAAAATTTTATCTTCTCTTCAGTGTTGAACTTTGAACTGTGTCAATGGTCACCTGTTTCACTTTTTGTTGCTTGCTTGCTTGCTTGCTTTTGTGTGTGCCAGCCCTAGGGGATGCCTGTGCATTTGGAGGCCAGTAGTCGACAAGGAGTGTCTTTCTCAATGATCCTTCACCTTAATTTTTGAGACAGGGTTTCTCACTAAGCCTCATCAATTTGGTAAGATACACTAGCTAGCAAATCTCAGGGGTCCTCCCCCCTCTGCCTCCCCAGAGCTGGAATCACAGAGCAGACATCTATGCTTAGTTTTTAAAGTTGAGACTGGGAGTTCGAACTCAGGTCCTCATCTTTGTTCAGCAAGGACTCCACCAACTGACTCATCTCCTTAGCCTCTGGCTTTCTTTCTTGACACGGGATCTCACTATACAGTCAAGGCTGGGACTGACTGTGTAGCCCAGGCTGGACAGGAACTCACGATCCCCCAGGCTCCTGCTTTTCGAGGACTCCAACATCACAGGTGTGTGTCCTGAGCAGAGTTGATTTTTCACTGTTGATGGAATTATCTTCTAAATTATGGACATTACATCCATTATTTTGACGGAAAGTAATTGGAGTTATGGGTTTTCTGTAGAGGGCTCATATCAATGACTCTAATGTAAAATTGATGCTGCCAACTCTTTGTAAAATTTTTTGGTTTGTTTTTTGCTGATGGCGCCAATGCTGTTTAGACACCACATCAGCTTTTCTACATACACAAGAAAATTGGAGTTGAAGAATTTTAAGCTGTCAACATTTGCCCTAACAGAAAACTTGTGTTTCCCTTTTAAAATATCTAATGTTAAATTGTTCTCATTCAACAGTCTCTTTGGAATAGCAACATTATGCTTTTTAGGACTAGGAGTTGAGCCTATGAACTCCCACATGCTTGAATCAAGTACTTTATAACTATACTACACCCACCCTCTTTCACTTTTAGTTCTAAAACAAAACCTCACAAATCGGGAACTCACCAAGGCCAGCTGGCCTGGGTCTGAAAAAGCATGGGATAAAACCGGACTCGCTGAACATAGCGAACAATGAGAACTACTGAGAACTCAAGAACAATGGCAATGGGTTTTTGATCCTACTGCACGTACTGGCTTTGTGGGAGCCTAGGCAGTTTGGATGCTCACCTTGCTAGACCTGGATGGAGGTGGGTGGTCCTTGGACTTCCCACAGGGCAGGGAACCCTGATAGCTCTTTGGGCTGATGAGGGAGTGGGACTTGATTGGGGGAGGGGGGGAGGGAAATGGGAGGCGGTGGCGGGGAAGAGACAGAAATCTTTAATAAATAAATAAACGGAAAAAAATGTCTTATCTGGTATTTATCTCATTTTGTATCACAAGTAAGCCTTGAATTTGTCATCCTCCTGCTTCAACTTCCCAGGTTTGTAGGATTATGGGAATGAACCTCCAGATCTGCCTACTTATCAACTATGGAATTAGTTAGCACCCATGTCTGTTACTCAAACTGGTATCTTATTGCGATGACTACTATCATTAAGACTTATTACTAAATCACAAATACCAACTTTTATGCATGTTATATGTTCACTGAGAGTATCCATAAAGATAGAGATGGAGGCTTCTTACATACATGAGAGGATGGACTTTATCTCCTTAAATCTTTTTAAGCTAATGATACCAATTTATGTCCAACCCACTGTCAGCAGTGTAAATCATATTCTCCATCTGACTGGGGTGAGACAAAACCATGAGGAAAGGACCTCACAATGACTCTTAACTCTGCTCAATATAACTGAGCTTCAGTTGGCTTTAGAAGTTGCTGCTTCTTTTCTGCAACTTTTATCTACCATTTTCTCCTCTGTTTTTTACATTATTATTCCTTGAATTGAATTTCCCCTATTTCTAAATTAAATTTCTTATCTCTGGATATTTTTTTTGTTCTGAAATCATCTTATTTGAGCAAAAAAAAAAAGGGGGGGGGTCAGGAAGAGGAGCGGGGAAGGAAAAGAGGAGTAGGAGGGAGGAGGTGGAAGAGGAAAAAGACTAACAGGAGGCTAAAGAAAAAAAACGAGATCATTTTTATTGCATTTCAGACGGATTAAATCATTTTTTAAAATTGATACTGATTGATGGATTGAGAAATATTTTTGGTCCTCATGCAGTTCATACATTAAGCCACGAGAACTCATAAGAACTTGAAATATAAAGCATAGTTCTTCAAATCTACCTGAGACTATGTTAGCACAAACGCTAGTCCTAACACTCGGTTAATGTGGGAACTTCAAAGCAAACACCAATATAATGAACCAATGGAGGAGCAGGTGTGCGTGGGAAGTCCCTGGTAAGCAGACTTTCAGCTATACTTTGCAAGCTCTTAGTCCATGACTGCCCACCCCAGTTAGAACCGACTTCGTCATTTGGATTTCAGTTTTAGTCTTACGTCACTGTGAACTCCAGGCAAGCTTTCTGGCTCTTCTCCTACATTCTAACTCTTGATCTTTGCTCATTTGCTGAAGATATGGCAGCAAGGGCCTTGTGAAGCCTAGGAAATGTTGTCATAATCTGACTGACTCCCAGACAGGCCACACAGCATCCAATACCCACAAGCCTTTTCAATGTTAAATTAACAATTTGTGCTTCATTCTTATTTTTGTGAATAATCCCAGTGCCTTTCATTTTTCTGACCTTTTTTACCCCGTCACATTGCTATTCTTTCTCTATCTGAATTCTCCAGCACTTCAAAGGGCTTAGGTGTTTTCCCCCAGTGGTCTAGGCGACAAGGATCCCAGCAAATACATCTGAACAGCCTGCCTTTTAATGCTCAGCCTAGACATTTCCTGGCTTGACTGAGCACCCTTGTCCCTTAAGGATCTTCTCTTCTCTCAGCAACTCTGGGAAGCAGACTGACGTCCAATTCATACATCCAAAGAATTTAGCGAAGAGGGGAATTTTAATTGAATTCCAAAGTAGTTATTTTGTGTCCTGGAAATGTGGTGTTGCCTGTGGGTGGCCTCTTGAGTGGGGCGTGCATGTGTGGATGGGCATACATTTCACTTGATTTCGAGGGGTCCAGCCAATACCTGTCTGATAGACTGAGTTATCAAAACAAATACAGCCATGCCTTTAAAAAAAACATTGACAGTACATAAAATCCCTTTATTTTTCTTGTTAAAAGTTTAAAAGTAAGTAGATTTTTTTACTTGTTCTTTGAAAATTTTCTCCCCCATCTCTCTGTCTCTCTCTCTCTTCTCTCTCTCCCTCTGTCTCCCTCTCTCTTGTGTGTGTAACACACTGAACTCAGTGCTGTCTATGGAATGCTGGCTGATCTTATTGACTTGATCTTGGACTGGTACCCAGAGCTTCAGTGAGTTCATGAATGCCACAGCCATGTTCTCCATTGTTTTCTGCCCCCTTAGAATATTCCAGGATATTCCTTCTGTCTTTCTTAAGGGTTTGATATAGATGTTCCTCTCAATTCTGTGTACTCAACACTCACTTAATATCATTACTTACTCTACATTTTGACCAGTTTTGATACTTGGTGGAGTGAATTATAGAAGTATGAATCATTGGTTTTAGCATTATCTATGCTATGGCTATGTCTTTACTCTGCCACTCTGCTGTGTTAGAATATAGGTTCCCTTAAGACTCAACCACTTTCTATTCCCTTTATTACTTCTATTTGCTCTCATAATCATTATAAAGGACCTCCAAAATGTGTAGCTGTAATCAATCTATTCTTTGTTTCCCTTTGAATATGGCTTTCGTAAGGGTTGGGGAGGCAGTTCAGTCTGTAAAGTATATGTTTTGTAAGCATTAGGACTGGAATTATCCCAGGTCCCATGTAAAAGACAGACTTAGTGGTGCCCTCTTGTAATCTCAGTACTGGGAAGGTGGAGACAGAAACATCCCGGGGACTTGCTGGCCAGCCAGCCTGGCTAAATCAGTGAGCCTCAGGTCCCAGCAAGAGAGCCTATCTCAAAAAATGAGGTTGACACCTGGCTTCCACATGTATGCACATGTATGTTTACCACATGTGCATTCACACATGTACAAGTAAGTACACATCCATACCCACATACCACACTCTCCAGGATTTGGCTTTGTAAAATTTCATTTTTGCCATGTTACAGCCCCCTTTTCTATTTGGTTTAGAGTACTCAATGAATTATTTTTGTGGCTCGGCTAACTAGTCAGAGTTTGGTTCTTAAGGTGTGACATGATAATGCCTGGTGCTTGACAGGGGCCCTTGACGGTCTAAAAGAGGCTTTGGAGTTTAGATGATACATCAGTTGTCCATACGGAAGCTTTGCCATAAATAATGGAAGGGACCACATATCAGAGCATACCAAGTACCTCAGGGAAGGTCAGAGCACAGGATGAAATACCTAATGAGAAGGTCCATGCCCAACAGTAGCTCCTTTCTGAGCTGACCAGTATGATCATGGATGGTTGAGGAGGGTGGGTTATCACATAAAGGAAGGGCCTGAGTGAAGAAATGATTATGAAAGGTATCGTTGGGCACAGATGGGAGCCTATGAACTTCTGGGGTAACTGACTTATGGGAAGTCATTTCTAGGCACCCCCTGGGCTGTGTTGTGCAGATTAGAGTCGATAAGCCAATGAAGAAAGGACGGCAACTTTGCAGGTCTTAGGTCACCCTGGGAATGCGGTGGTAAAAACACTGACAAGGAGGACCTCATCCTGGTCAGCACTGATCACCCTACTTCTTGGATCCTGTCAGACTTCCAGGAGGTGAAAAGGAAGCTGTGGGCTAATGCTGACACTCAGCAGACAGCAACACACATTGCTATTAAGCTAGACAATTAGACATTAAGCCTTCCTATCCAGAGATTTCTAGTGTAAAATAGGAGAGGAACCAGATAGAGAAGTGTCTGGAACATCTCATAGCAATGTTCTCCATCATGCAAGAAAGGAAGTGGAGACAAAGATTGGTTTTCTTGTGACAAACTCATATATCCAGATTTGAAATCCATTCCAAGCTGTTGTTCATGACTGAATGCCTGGCATATGTGCTCAGTCAAGGCCTAAAGCCCTTGGCTTGGGTCAATATTTCCCCAACGGTTTCTAAATATTATCAGTTTTCCTTCTGTTAATTTTCTTCCTGGCTCCCTTTTCCCTATAACAAATAATTACAATGTAGAGGATAATGACATGAGTTTTGGATTCAAACACTGGAGTGAATTCATTAGCTTATAATATTAACTTCTCTAAGGCTGAACCAATAGTGATAAGATTGTCATATATTATCTAGCCCCGTGCAGTGCCACAGAAAGCCAGACAGCCGTTTTCTCCTGCTACAGTTGGGAGATTATAGACAGTTCTAATTCTTATATCTCGCTTAACCTTTCAGACACGGGTTACTAAACTTCAGCACTATAGACATTTGGGGCTGGATAGTTTCCTTGTTGAAGCAGTGGAGGGTGTGAAGGTATACGTCTGTATATTTTAGATAACCTACCTAGACATTTGTAGGCTATTTAGAAATGCCCCAGGTCCTAACTTACTAGCTGGTAGAACCCTTTTTTCCATGTTGTTTGACAAACAAAAATGTCTATAGACATTGCCAATGTCCCCTTCGGGTAAGAGTGACCCTCCGTGGAGACCCACTGGCTCAGGAATTGATCTTTGAGTGATGGGAGCTGAATGACCAACAGCATGTCCACATTACAGTTCTCAGAATGAAGGGAGAAAACAAAACAGAAAGGCAAGCAATTCCTTTTTGGAGAGTGATATGCAATTTTAATGTCAGCAGTGTTCATATTTCTTGTGCTAGAACTTGGTCTCCGGGCAACAGCAAGCTCCTGGGAGGGCCAAACAATTCGCAGCATGCTAAAAGTTCTCATTCTAAAGGTATCGGTGAACTACAAATAATGAATATGTGATCTCATTATGTTTATAGAATTAAATATGGTAAGGTATCCGCAGTGCCTAATTGTGTTAGATTTCCACGCTGTGACCAAATACCCGAGAAAAGCAACTTTAAGGATAGATTTATTTTGGCTCATGGTTTTCAGAAATTTGACTCCATGGTTGGCTGGTACCATTCCTCTCAGGCCCGTGGCACAGCAGAAACATCATAATAGAAGGACAGACAGCAGGGCATGGTTCACTATTGTGGCCAGGAGGCAGAGAGAGCAGAGGGTGAAGCTATGCTGGTGGGGTTCCTTCTTCCTACCATGAAGGCTTCCAGGCTATTGAATGATCCTGTCCGTATTCATGATGGGTCTTCCCCCTCTGGTTGTTGCCCCATAGGCAAACTATCAATGAAAATACCCCCGAAGACACATTCAAAAGTGGGGAAGTCGAGTTATTAGCTGCCAACCAGTTTAATTCTCTTTCCACACACATCCTGGCGGGATTGCCTTTCTCTGCATGTGCATGCACACGTGCTTGTGTGAGTAGGGTTTAGTACTTGAATCTCATCTACCCCAGGATACCCCGTGGCATGGCCTAGCAGCTGTGGTGTAAGCAAAAGACCTCAGAGTACAAAATACGGGTTGTGGGTGCAAGGCTTCGTTTCTGTGGTTCTCAGGATGCCAAGTCTTAGCTTTTCTCATTGCAAAGGAGTCAAGTGCCACCCCTACCTCATGATACTATGGATGGATGTCAGTGTGCTAATGGAGAAATCACCTGAGTTCAAATCCAAAACCCATTCCTAAACTGCCATGTGCAGGCTGGGAAGATGGCTCGATAGGTCAAGTGCATACTTGTGCAAGAAGGAGTACTTGAGTTCAGATTCCCTAGCACTCACGTGTGGATTGTGCTGGTCGGCACCTATAAATCCCAGCACTGGGAAGACAGAGACAGGAGAATCTCAGTTTGCTGGCCACTCAGTCTGGCTGAATAAGTGAGCTCCAGGTTCAGCTGAGACACTATTTCTCAAAAAAAAAAAATAATAATTCAACGAGGCACCTAACTCTGTCATCCACACTCATGGGCTTACATGTACACACACACCTGCACACAGGCACGCACATGTGAACATGATGTGCAAACATATATTATATTAAATAATAAATAAAATGTTACCTTAATCGGTAAATTTCATTGAATTTCCCCATTCCTATTCTTTGCATATTTAAAATGTGACTCATACTGAGACCTCCACCCAGGGGTTTGTGGGTTAAATAAGATGATATCCCTGTATATCCTCTACCGTGGGCCCTGCTGTATAGCAGTGATGATGCGAAACACTAGCTAGATGCTATCTCTCTGGGCTTTTTCCTTAAGACAGAGCCTCACTGTGCAGCCCAGTCTAGCCTTGAGCTCAGAAACCTCCTTCCTCCCATTTCAGAGAATCTGCGGTTCCAGGCATGTGCCGTAGCACCTGGCTTCCTTCCAGCCTTTGTTGTCATCGTGTGGAAAACTCACTGCAAGTGTTCAAGGGATGCTCAAAGAAAGAGGACGTCATCCTAGCGGTTGTCGCCACAGGAAGCGATCTGATTCACTTCATGGGTCTTCAGGGATGCTTTCAGATAGCAGGCTGGATCATATCTCAAGGAGGCTTCCCTGAGTGTCAGCTCCTGTAGCCAGGCCTAGAGGCTTCTTCACAGCTCGGTTCATGAGCTTCGTCATGGAAGCATTCGATTATAACTCAGTGGAGAACCCACTTATCTTCCTCTGGTGACACCAAAGGCAACGTGTCTGCTTGTGGTCCTCTTTAGCATTTACTTTTGCAGCCTAACTAGGTTATAACAGGATTGTCTTCTCAGACCATCTTCCAAATTACCAGCTCTGCACGACGGTTGTTGATTTTGTAAATACCCATCTTAATCACAGATCTTCCCTGACGCCTTATTTCCTTACTGTCTTGTTAGCTACATAAGGACTAACTAGTTGTGCTGAGAAAGGCCATGTATGGTACCTGGGACTATGATCATTCCAACTTCAAGGGCTTTCACTGAGATAAAAGATCAGGGGTATAAACTTTGTATTCTAGCACCTTCTCTCGGGTTCCAGAGACAACCTTAAGAACACTGACGCTTACCTGCCTGTCTTACTCCAAAAAGGGTGCATTTCTTTCCTACCTCCTTTCCCCTTCCTTTTCAGCCATACCCTTACATGTCATTCTAAAAGAGCATTTTTATTGGCTCATAAAGCCCACTGTCTAAGTGGCCTGCCTGTGCAATTCTTATCCACCTACTTATCCTAATGCTTCAGAGACCCATAGCTGAGTTAAGATTGTATAGCATACTGGTTCATCATTTATTTTTTTATGTTGTTGACATATGTGTCTATAGAGGTCCCTGTGTGGGAAGTATATACGCACCCATACACATATACATGTGAGGGCCAAAGAATAACTGTGGGTGTTGTTTCTCTCCATATACTTTGCTTGCTTAAGAAGGGGTCTCTTGTTGGCCTGGGGCTCACTAATTTGGGTTAGGCTATCTACCCAGCCAGCCCAAGGGTGCCACCTGTCCATACCGCCTTAGTGGCATTGCAAGCACACAGCAGCTGCCTGCACAGGCACCCACCTGTTGCTGCAGTGACTGTGAAGGATTTGTGTAGGTTCTGGAGATTGAACCCTGTTCTTCATGCTTGAAAATCAAGCACCTGAGCAACTAAACTATCTCCCTAGCTCTACCACATGCTCATTTAGAAAATCCATCACCACCACCACTACTACATGTATGTGTGTTTACCACGGCACACATGCAGAGGTCAGAGAACAAAGTGCAGGAATTGGTTTTGTTCTTCCACCGTGGGTTCCAGGGATTAGGTCATCAGGCTTGAATAGTAATTCTTTTGCACAATGGGCCTCCTCACCAGCCCTCAATTAGTTATTCCTAAAGAACAACAATAGTGATTCCTGTAAATTCTATAGTTACAGAGTAACGATTACGTAATGTTGTCTGGCACCATATAGTCCAGAGACATAACATGAGGACCTCTGCACTCAGCATCTCATTCAAGGCTCAGGAAGGCCTATCTCAGCTGTCAAAGAGGAAGTTCAGATGCTGACCCTCCTTGGGGTTACCATGGTCTCAACATGGGCATGGCCCAGCTGAGAGGACACCCTTTCCAAGGTGGTCCATGCGAACAGGACACCCAGGCTGTGTGCTCCAGCATACGCAACACAAAGGAATCCTGTGGAATGGAGGTTCTAGCGGCCAACTGCAGGTCATGATGGGGCCAAGGACTAAGAACCGAACTTGCTTTTTCAGATTCCTAGTTCAGTGCTTCTTCTAGGCCATAGAAGAAGATATTAACCTCTAGTATAATGCCAACTCTTTTCATCCTTATGAATTTGACTAGGAAAAGGTAAGCGCAGATTTGCATAAAATCGCTTAAACGCTCAGGTGAAGATGAAATACTGAAGCGATGCTTTCCATTGTTACTTAAGCCCCAGAACTTTCAGTTTATGGCACTTCCCAGTGAGTCCTCACAATTCAGATCAGCATAACCAGCTCTCCTTTTCCCCAAGGGCTTGGCCCCAGAATTCACACAGACATCAAAATCTTAGATAACCCAGTTCCTATGAAATAGTCAAAGATTTGAATATAACCTGCATGTACCTTCTCCTATACTTGAAACCATCTCATTATTTATAATGTTTGATAGTATGCAAGTGATATGCAAATAACTGTCTATTGTTTGGGGAATAATGATGAGAAGAGGAGAATACACTTACTTTGTGTGGACACATTTTAAAAAACTATTTTCCATTTGCAGTTGGGTGAACTTGTGGATGATGAACCTATAGGCATGATAGACCATTTCTAGGATAGAGACATCTCATAAAAAGAAGCCTAGTAACGAGGAAAGAACAGAGGTCAGGCAGAATGAGGCTCACATCCTTGATCCGCTGCTAGTTAGTAGACAGTTTTTAAGCTGTTCTGAATTTTGGTTCTATCTTTTGCAGAAGCTATCTCTTTTGCTTATGTCAAATTCCCTTAAACTTGCCGAATGAGGTGTGCTGAAGACCTTATGATGTCAAAATTCAGTGCTTTGAAATAGGAGGAAAGACGACGCTGTCATGACCACTTTCAATAGGCAATATTTTTAGATGGTTAAAAATTGGGAATTTCAGCCATGCATGCAGTGTATTTTAATCAAGTTTACTTCTTGCGTTTTCCTTCTCTGATTTCTTCTCCATACCCCTGACCACTGTCCCTTCTTTCTTTGTATGTTGTTCTCAATAGATGATGTTTAAAATAATCTTACTTTGAATAAATTTCGACAACTACTTTCTTTAATTGAAAATACTGCTCATAGTCAAGTGGTAGATCTACTGACTTTAAAACCAACATTTCTTAAACTATACTCTTACTGCTCTATTGATTTCTTATCGATTTTATTGAGCTATACATTTTTCTCTGCTCCCCTCCCTTCCTCTCCCCTTTCCTTCAACCCTCTTCCATGGTCCCCATGCTCACAATTTACTCAGGAGATCTTGTCTTTTTCTACTTCCCATGTACATTAGATCCATGTATGTCTCTCTTAGAGTCCTCATTGTTGTCTAGGTTCTCTGGGATCGTGATTTGTAGACTGGTATCGCTTATGAGTGAGTACATATTATATTTGTCTTTCTGGGTCTGGGTTACCTCATTCAATATGATGTTTTCTAAATCCATCCATTTGCCAGCAAATTTCAAGATGTCATTATTTTTTTCTACTATGTAATACTGCATTGTGTAAATGTGTCACATTTTCCTTATCCATTCTTCAGTTGAGGGGCATTTAGGTTATGTTAAAGACTTCCTAAATGTTCTATTGATTTTTAACTCTTCAATCCTTAGAAATTTTGGCGATGCCTTAGTGACTTAAAATACTCAACTTTGCTTTCATGGTCTTCAAGTCCGATGATGGCCTGTATGTTCATAAAGATGCTACTACATGAGGACCAGTGTCCACACACACACCCAGTCTCCTCCCTTTCGCTGTCACAGGTTTCCCATGCTGTCCTTGTGAGGTTTTGTGCTCGGAGAATCAATCAAAGACTTAGGAGACAGGCTGACAGCCATACACATTGATTTATTGGACCTCTTAGCTTCTAGGCTCAGAAAGGAAACACAGGCCCTAGTGGACTCTAATTTATCATTAAATAAAGTAGGCATTTAGTAGGAAAAGTTGTCTCTTCCTTATGGAGCTGCTTGCTGGCTGGCCCCTTTACTAATTCCTATGGATCTAATTTCCATTGATGTAGATGGTGGTCATTGGTCAAATGCTGAAATTCTCCCCCAGTGTCCCACCGTTAGACACAGAAGAACTGGGAGACAGAACGACTTCACTTACCAGGTCCTATGTGGTGCGCATTTGGAACCGAAGGACCAACTACGCAGGAGGCCTGGGCTGTTTTCTCTTGGACACAGCCATGAAAGTTGTGTATTTTTTCCCTTTGGTGGAAAAATGATGGCTTTGCTTGCTCGAAGCATTCCTGCTGGCTTATTCATGGAACCCAAAGAGGGTGACATCCAAGGAGGGCAGCCCTCTGTTTCTAAGCCAGAGTCAGGGTTGGCAAAGAGTAAGAGCTGGAAGGGCTGGGGGTGGGGAGGCTCAGTGCAGTAGGTGAGACAAGAGTTGGCCAAAAGGTAGGAAAGACTTGAAACCAAAATCCACACTCTGATGTGCGGGGCCTCCCAGTAAGAAAAAACACTCACCAAACACCCACAGATTTATTTGGATTGGAATCGGGGACGCAGTGCCCAGGAGGCTGTCGAAACAGAGAACTGACCCCCTTCAGTGGAAAGCAGGGACAGGGGCTGGGAAGTGGAGTGAAGAGAAAGACACCCCAGGCAGAACTGCAAATTCCTTGCCCAGAGAATCCACTTTGCAGGTTTCCTTGGGCTGGAACTATAGGCTGTTCCCTGTGTGGGTGGTGGATGGAGAGACTTAGGACCACTGTGGATCCATCTTTTCTCTGGAGCCAGACAGACGCAGGTTAAATCCAGACTTCACTGCTTGCAAGCCTTGGAGCCACGGGGGACATTCACTTGTCTGAACCTCAGTTTCCTAACTAGTTAAATAAGAATAAAATTGTGAGTTTTAAAGACAGTACAGTTCAGTGTTGGGCATGAAGAGAGTTGGCCTTTGTGAGCTTGATCCTCTCAACTTTCAATAAATAACCCTCAATTTTTATGCATATTAGATGGCCGATTGTGTGCAGGGAGGCCAGCCTTATGGTATGGTTTTAGGGCATCTCAGCCTAAATATAAATCCTGCTCTACTCTGGGTTAACTGGCGCTATGGCTTGGAGTAATTTATTCTGCAATTTCTTCCATCATCAGAAGATTATTGTAATGATACTCATCTTGCTGTGTTAATTGAAGACCTGGTAGTGATAACGAGGGAGAACTAGCATATGACTTTCCAAAATCAGTGTAGTGAGGCTAAATAAATGTTGACCAATACAACAATGATGGGGAAATTGCGATATGATGGGGAAATTGTGATATGATCTCAGAGTAGGAATTGTGTGTTCGAGATCATGATTCTTTTCTGACTCCTGCAGGAGGCATTTGAGAAAGTCTGGAGATATTTTGGGCTGAGATCATGTTGCTAGACTTAGAGTTCCAGCTTGTGTCCCCCAAAATCCTAGGCTTAGCCACCCATCCTCGAGAAGCTAATTAAAACAGTCAACTAATAGTGAAAGACGAGAAAGAGGGGTGATATAATGAGACTACACTGGGAAGAGGAACAACAATGGAGTGACGTACCCTCAATATCATCTTCAGGGTCTCCAAGTGAGGTCAAGATTTAGGTAAAAGATCAGAGTTATGCATAGCTAAGCAGTATCAGTCAGGCCCAATCCCCACCCACCAGTGACCTGTCACTGGCTCTTTCATAAAGTGCTCTAACGCATTGTAAATTTCCTTCCCAGAGAAAGTTTCCCCTCTGCCTGTGTCTCTTTGAATATCTTCATCTCTGCCAGGCCAGAACACATGGGAGTTCAGGCTTTTTTGGTTGTCAAGCAGATAGAAACAGAGATGATGCTCAACATCCAACAATGCACAGGACATCCCCATCTCGACAGAGAATCATCCATCCTAAAACATCACTGGTACCAAGGTTGAGAAACACTGCTAGATCAGGTACATCTTCAAGACCTAAGAATGTATAGAACTTGAAAACCAGCTTGAATCATTACCAAAGACAGCTGTGGCTCTTGTTTCACTAAACACAAAGTGTGGGCCACCTTCCAGGTAGTAAGTATACCATGGAGAGTAGAGACATTGCCTTAGTCAACACTATCCTTCGTAGGTCAACCTACTATATATTCTTTAGGCACCCTTCAAATCAATACATAGCATCACCTAATAGGGATGTCAGTGCGAGATGAAAGATGTAATCATTTGAGAGACCATGAAGAGTTTTTTCCCTTTGAAATGAGATGGGTAAGTAGGTTCATTCTGGGGACGAACATTACCTAGAGTGATCGGAGCTGGAGCTGAGAAACCAAACTTGCAGAAAACATGGGAAAGTTACTGCTTGGCTTATACCACCCATTTAGGACTGGGAAGCCTGGGAGTGGATTTGCCTTTCTAATTAGGTTTGACTTGGTCTAATATTGAAGTGAGCTTTTGTTCCCTGAGCAGACACCAGCTGGGAGGGGGGCCAGGAACGTGCTGGGTGGCAGGGTGAAGTCACCATGATATGACACATCTTCCCTGGGCGATCCACAAATAGATGCTTCACACATGAACACATGAGGGCAGTCTACAAACTTAGCTCTGACACAGACTATCCCAAGAGGTCAGAGTCTGGAGTCACTCTGTGTGGCAGTTCAAATCCAAGCTTTAACACTTGTTTGCTGTGGTGCCTTACATAAAATCGTCAGATTTTTCTAATCCTTATTTACCTATGAACTTGAAAGGGCAGATGAATAATATCTACCTCAAAAGGTAGTTATAAAGGATCAAAAGCAAAAAATAAGAAAATTTGGAATATGTTAAAATTCATTATACCATATTCTGACTCAGGGAAGAGCTCCTTTTATTAAAGGACTGGTTGTTCACTTTAATTTTCTATTATTTCTCATCTCTAGGCTTCATGGGATACTACTATTTCTTGTCTCCCCTTGCTTCAAACACCACCACCATGTGCATCGTCCTTAGGGCATACTCCAGGCTCTTCCTTCTAACTCACAACATCCACTTAAACAACCCCCTTTTAGAAATGCTTTCTGTGACCCACAGAATAAAGAGAGGAATTACTGAGATGGTGTTCTGATCTTTCCCAAATGCTCCACACTTAACATTTGTTAAGGCCTGCCTTCCCCAACACAGATGAGTTCTGGACCATATCGCTTCCATCCCTAGAGTTTTCATTCCTATAGATCTTTGTGTTGCTCCCTTAGCTTGCGCTAATCCCTTTAAATGAAGTCACAGCCAATTTTCAAGGCCCAGGCCCCATGCCATCTTCCATCAGGAAACTACTCTTAGTTTTGCCTCCCTTAGTGGGAATCAGATCTCTTACTGCTATGGCCTCCAGAGCACTGGCTGGCTCTGTATCAGCAGCTCCAAGTTTTCAGCCTCCACTTTTGCATTAGTTTGGCCACATGGAAATGAAGTGCTCAACACAAAAGGATCTTTCTGACCTTTCTTGCTATCTCTTTCCTGGCTTCTAGAATCATAGCTTGCACAATGGAGGCACTCAAAAGAAAAGTGTTGGATTAAACCTCAAAATAACGGAGCAATTCATTTCTTAAGGGGATCTCTGTGGTCAAAGGTGTATCCTCTTCTCCTGCCAAAAAATACCTCTTGAAGGGAAGAGTACTGGAATAAATTTCCTTTTCTTTTCAACTAGAACAAATTCCCATACACCAGTGCTAGGAGCCAAGTGTGACTAGGGGATATGAAATAAAGATTTTGTGTGTAACATTATTTATCCATTAATCAGTTATGCATAGTCTGAAGAGGTGGTGGAGGGAGTAAAGTGCATTCTGGGAAAACAGGAAGACTCGAGTTTGATCTTCAGCACTCAATGGAAACAAAGCAAAACAAAACAAAAAGAACCAGAGACTGACCATAGCAGCACTTAAGCAGTCTCAGCACCCATGGTAGAGATGTGAGGATTTCCGGGGTTAGCTGGACAGTCAAGCCAATTGGTGGTGAGTTTTAAGTTCAGTGAGTAAGAGATCCTGTTTCAAATAAATAAATGGGAGATGGATAGAGGAAGGCACCCAGTGTTAACCTGAAGCTGTTATGGAAACATGCACGCATGCGCGCGCACACACACCTCGACTCAATGTATTCTGAAGGTCCACATATTTCCTGAATCTCACCGCATTGCTTAGGTCTTATCAAGAGTGTACTCTGCAGGAGGAGGCCAGTAAAATGGCAAGTGGAGAAGCCTGACAAAAACCACCTTGGCCAGGAGACCTAGACAAGCATCAAGTGGGAAGAGTTGTGCTGACACCCCTCTATGACGTACTGATAGTAGAGATCTTCTTTTATCATCTCCCTACAAACCTGAGAACCCTGCATCCCCATGAAACACCAGAGAGTTTTGTTTGTAGAATGAAAAACATTCTACAAAATACGTGAGCATCACTTCCCAGAACTCTTAGTATTTTCAATGAACAATGAAAGTTTTCAAAACTGCTATAGCCAGAGGGGCTTGGTAAGCCGTGATGGCTAAATGTCATATGCTGCTGGATGGAATCTTGGACCAGGAAAAGGGTTAAAAGTTGTGATATTTTGTTTGTTATCTAACAAATAACGTTTGCCGGAAGATCAGAGTGCAGAGTTAAAGCACTAGTTAGCCTTAGAGGTCAAGCAGTAGTGGTGTACACCTTTAATCCCAGCACTTGGGAGACAGAGGCAGAGGCAGATGGATCTCTGTGAGTTTAAGGTCACCCTGGTTACAGGACAGTGATCCAATCTAAAAGAGAAACAGAGTCAGGTGGTGATGGTTCATGCCTTTAATTCCAGCCCCAGGGAGAAAGAGACAAGAAAGGATATGACTGGGTGGAGAGAGGAATATAAGACAGGAGGAGACAGGAACTCAGGTATTCAGTATGAGGACTGGTAGGGACAGGATATCCCATTTGACTTGAGGATTTTGTAGAAGTAAGAACTAGTGGCTGGCTGCTCTGTTTTTCTGATCTTTCAGATTTTACCCCCTAATATCTGATTCTGGATTTTTATTTAACAGTTAGAATTGCATTACAGTTAGAACCAAGAATATATGAAAAAAAGAAGAATTTTAATAGTAGCAATGTAGCCATAACGATTCTTAGTCATGACAAATATGCACAAGATAAATATTGCATAAAATTTTGGAAATGGTGTGCGCATTGCATGTGAGCCATCTGTACCATTTCCCTATGTCAGAAAAATTGTGTTATTTAGGTAAATCTTCTAGATCATAGCATAGCTCTATTTGTAAACTTTGGAGGGCCCTCCAGTTTGAATTTTATAATGGTTACACCTGTTTACAGCCCCATCAACTGTGTGTAACTCTCACCAGCCAAAGGACTCCAGATGTAGATATCACAGTTAAGTTATAGGATCAAAGACAATTCTAATCTACAGATGAACAGATAAAGAAAATGTGGTGCATATATGCACAGTGGAATTCCATTTAGTCATAAAGTATGACTGGTTCAAAAGGTTTTTTAAATGTCAATTTTGTTATATATATATATATATATATATATATATATATATATATATATATTTGCTATTGATTATTGGTATTGTGAGTGTATAATTAAGAAATATAGGTTAATAGTCATCTATAATAGTCAAGCTTGTAGTCATGTTAGGTTTTCTAGATATAGAGAGATATATTTCAGTTAGGTATTCTTCAAATCTTTCAGAGAGCTTTAGAATATGGCATTTAAATGTTTTAAGAACTTAGAACTTTTCATGACAATGAGACTAATCTGCTCCTGGCAGCACCAGTCTACTTCAAGGGGAAGATGGGCATCAAAGAGGCTCTTTATGGAGTTGGTTAGTCATTTGGGCAAGAAACAACTCTTGTCTGGAGTGCTTGATGAACTGGACATGCAGGACCCACAGAGAAATGACTGCTGAACTTGCCCAAAGGTGAGATAATCCTTCGGGGTTCCTGCTTCATGAAAGAGTCTGCTAGACATTCTGCAGGACACAGAAGAAAGTGACTGACAAACTGTCAATATAGGCAGACCTGTCTTTGAAATTTCCTGCTTTATGGAAAAGTCTGCTGGATATTACAGGCCTATAGGCTAAAGATGGATGCCCCAACAGTACAGAAGAACTTTGGGTGTCTGTTCAGGTAGCAGATGTCTCTGTCAATTCTAGAGTTTTGAAAGTTGTTTACAATAAACTTATTGTTTACTTAGGTAATATTGTATCCTTCTGGAGTCTTTGATGGAGTTGAAGAATAGATAGTTATAGCTTTCCTTAGTTACAATAAAAGATGATAAGATAGACATATTGTAACTGTAATTCTTGCTTGATAACTGTTTTGTTATATGTAATTTTACTATGCTAAAGTTAAAACCTTTCTTTTTATTTAAACAGAAAAGGGGAGGTGATGTGGGATTTGCCTCTGTATGCTGTGATTACCATAAATGAATAAAGGAACTGCTTTGGGCCTGTATCACAGCTATAGGGGAACAGAGTTAGGCATGGCAAACTAAATGGAATGCTGGAGGAAAGAAGGTGGTGTTAGAGAGAAGCCATGTAACCCTGCCAGAGCCAGATGGAACTTTAGCCAGTAAGCCACAGCCATGTGGCAATACACAGATTACTAGAAATGGGTTAAATTAATATGTAAGAGTCAGCCAATAAGAAGCTAGAGCTAATGGGCCAAGCATTGTTTTAAATAATATAATTTCCGTGTGGTTATTTTGGTTCTGGGTGGCTGGGACAAACAAGTGGCCTGCTGTTGCATGCTCTTAACCTACTAAGTCTATCTCTAACTCCCAAATCATCTTTTTTTGTGTGTGTGCAGTCCAGGACCCCAGCACATGTAATGGTGCCTTACATATTTAGGGTGTGTTTTCTCATCTCAATTCAATTAATCCAATCTACAAATTTTTTCACAGACTTTCCCAGATGGTCCCCCCAAAGGTGATCTAAAGCTCATCAAGTTAATGGTAAAAATTACCAGCCGCGCGGTGGTGGCGCACGCCTTTAATCCCAGCACTCGGGAGGCAGAGGCAGGCGGATCTCTGGGAGTTCAAGGCCAGCCTGGTCTACAAGAGCTAGTTCAGGACAGGCACCAAAGCTACAGAGAAACCCTGTCTCGAAAAACCAAAAAAAAAAAAAAAAAAAAAAAACCCAAGTTTGGTTACTTTTTTGTAATAGAATACCTGGCTCTGTGAGTTGCTTTCTTTTTCATGTTGTAACAAAATGTCTGATGAGAAGCAACTTAGTTGATGAACAGTTGATTTTTGTTTCCAATGCAAAGGGTACATACAGTCCATCATGGCAGAGGATGGGTGCAGGAGTGTCAGGTGGTTAGTTATTTTGCATCTGAAGTCAGGAAACAGAGAGAGGTCAGGGAGGGAGAACAATTCATCAACTCTCAAGTCCTGCCCCCTAATAACCAACCTTCTCTAGCGTCTCAAGGTTCCTCAAGTTTCCCAAACAGAGCCACCAGTTGGGGACCAGGTGCTCAAACACATGAGCCTATAGGAGACATTTCATATTTGAACCACAACAGACTCTTGACCTTGGGAAACTGGGACTGTGTGGACGGCACATTCATCCCACAAGAGCTCAGGAAGAATTTGGGAAATGAGACTAAGAAAAGCCAGGACCATTTTGGAGAAGCCCCAAAGACAGAGATTATGGGTAAAGACGCAATTTTCTTTCCTTTCATGGGTGGAAGAGACAGATAAGCAAAGACATGACAAACCAAATGGAAGGTGCTAGGAATGGATCTGATAGGGCGAGGGAGACTTCTTAGAGGAGTCACTTGGATTAAATCTTAAATCAGGAGTAACGAGGTTGGAAAGACAGGCTGTAGACCAACCAGTGTTTTATGCCAAACTAGGGAGTTTGAAGTTAATCTAGTCATGAAGATTGGAATGAGTGCTTACTTGACTATAAGACTGGGGACAGAGTAAGTTATTGATGTAAGGTTAAATCTATCTACCCTTATCACTCCTGACCCTTTTGCTTGACGGATGTGGCTGCACCCTACATTTTGAGAT
The DNA here is from genome assembly GCA_025134845.1 of Neodon shergylaensis. Classification (NCBI taxonomy): domain Eukaryota; kingdom Metazoa; phylum Chordata; class Mammalia; order Rodentia; family Cricetidae; genus Neodon; species Neodon shergylaensis. The sequence continues at coordinate 5,431,919 of JABTXL010006842.1, forward strand.
ATTGGTCCTGTTGTTCTGGGAGGGAAATCGATGATCTATTTTAATCTTATAAATTGGAACCTTGAAGATGCTACTAGAATGGGGTCTGGGACAGAGGTGAGAAGAAAGCAGAGAAAGGTTTTGCACACACTTGGCCTGGTGCATCCTCTCGTTCAGCGTTCTGCATCCGGAGAGGAAATGGATGAGGAGGCTGATTGCTGATTTGGTAACTATGGCAATATTCATGCTCCCGCAATTTATAATGTACCTGAGTGGATCAGAAGAGCCTTGGGAAAGAAAATGTTTGCTTGTGAAGAGGTAGGTAAACATGCCTTGAACATGTACTTCTGACAAGCTTGTTTCCAAGTGGGCAGACAGGGGTTTAGAAGGTTCAATTTCAAAGGCACGCCGGCCTCTGCTCACAGAGGAAAGAGACTTGAGGGACACTCAAACCAGGCCCGGGTATTTCCTACTAATGCCAGCCAGCTGCCCCTGAGCCCTCTCCAAGCAAAGGCTTTGCTTTGAAACTGACATGCTTCTCCAAGTATACATCTATTTATAGCGGTCACAGACAGTCCCCCTGCTCTGCCTCACAGCCCTTGGGTCCTACCTTCGGAGTCTCTTTTTCACTCTCAGAACAACCCATCTCTCCCACTTGTTTCTAATACCATCAGGATTAATTGGTTTTTCTTGAAATCACCCAGAAAATAAAGTTAGATAGATTTGGGCTTCTATCAAATTTCTGCTACTGGCTTCCCTCTGTGTGGTCTTAGAAAAATGGCTCGTCTGAGATTTTTGGTCTAAGGAAGGGAGTGTATTGACAGTGTTGTATTAAAAACACTGCGGTGAAAACTTCTTAGAGTCCTGAGTTTTCTCCATGACACACAGTGGATCAAGGGGACGGTTTCTTGTTTAACTTTTCATCTTCATCTCATCTTCTTCTTTTTTTTTTTCTTTTTTTTTCTTTTCTTTTTTTTTTTTTTTTGGTTTTTCGAGACAGAGTTTCTCTGTGGCTTTGGAGCCTGTCCTGGAACTAGCTCTGTAGACCAGGCTGGTCTCAAACTCACAGAGATCTGCCTGCCTCTGCCTCCCGAGTGCTGGGATTAAAGGCGTGCGCCACCACCGCCCGGCTTCATCCCATCTTCTCAAACGTTATTTCATTTGATGTTTTTGGGTGTGCTGCCCAAGGAGGGCCAGAGGGGGCGTCAGATGCCCTGAAACTGGAGTTACAGATGGCTATTAGCCACTGTGTGGGTGCTGGGAACCAGACCTACATCCTCTAAAAGAGCAATAGTGTTCTTATCCTCTGAGCCATCTTTCCAGCCCTTTCTTCCCAAACCTTGAAGACACAGAATGAATCTTCTCTGTGAGTTTTCAGGCCAAGGTATAGAATGTGTATGCTTGGAATGTACTAGAGAAATGAGGCTGCCCCAACAGACCCCATTATTCAGCTTATGGGGTGTCTAGCTAGTTTTCACGTCAATCAGACTGACAATGCATTGATTGAGGTCATCGTTCCAGATTAGATAGAGAAAATAAAGCTGTATTTTATCTCCTGATTTTATCCTCACCCTGCTAGGGGCCTTAAACTCACTGCTTAGCACAAGCTGCCCCTCATGGACCCAACACATTGAGACTAAATCTTGACTTATTCCCAGAAAGAATGGTGATTTTGCTTAGCAAACTGGAAAGCCGAAAGTGTCTTCCTCATAATGGAGCCCACAAAGGCACCCTACTCTAATACATTGAAATTGTTAGGCCCTTTCAGAATCTCTTTACATGCTCCAGTCCTTCCCTGCATTCATTCTACATACCCTTGTGCTGGTGCTGACCTGGAACTGAGTCAACCCACCTCTTCTTTCGGGCTCCACCCTAGATTCATCTTTCCTGTAATAATTTCTTACTACAACCAGATTTGACATTGTGATGGATGCATGGACATTCTGGGTTATAATTCTATAAGCATTTTACCTAATTATAATAAATAACTAGACACAAGAAATGCATAAATGAATTAGTAATCAATAGTCTTTAATCTATTGCAGCCTAAGTCGTGTAGTAAAATGTTAACTACGTTTTGACATTGTGACATGATTATGGTACATCATTGCCACTGTTCTTGGCTATGGTGTATTCTGAATAGGTCAGCTCCTTACTAAAGTTCTCTTTGATAGTGTGTCTTCACTAAACCGTTGTTTCTGTTTTTTCATTGTTACAGCTGGTGCAGTTTGCTGCTGCTTACACAAGAATGTGGGTCAGGAGAGACTGGCGTGTCAATAGGATAACAAGTCTTTTATAGGGTTGGAGATATAGCTCAGAAGTTAAGAGTGCTTGCTATTCTTGCAAAGGACCTGAGTTCAGTTCACAGAGCAGAGACTTCCTTCTTGCTCTCCATGCTCTGCTCCAGGAATCGTCCATCTTGTAGGACTTCACAGGATCTAAAGGACCAGCCATCATATAAAGGAAGGGACAATACAAATGGAATATTTCAAAGGATGCTTACACAAGGTCTCCTTAGATATGTACAAGCTTTCTACAAAAACTCAGTCATATGACTTCAGCTGTTTGCAAGGGATTCTAAGAGCAGTTTGGTATACATCCAGGGAGAATAGCCAAAGGGCTTGGTAGTATCAAGCCAGACTCCACCACAACTATGTATTTTATAGTAGTAGTTTGGTTTGATTTCTAAAGTAGCTATTTCAAAATTCAGCAATATTTCTAGAAGTTAATATATGTAATACACTGAGCTTCTTGTCTTAGGGTCTCTCTTGCTGTGGTATAACACCATGACCAAAAGCAACTTGGGGAGGAATGAATTATTTTAGCTTACACCTCCAGGTAACTGTCTATCACTGAGGGAATAAAGGGCAGGATCTCCAGGCAAGGCAGGAACCTGGCGGTAGAAAGTATAGAAGGGATAGAGGATTACTCCTCATGGCTTGCTCAGCCTACATTCCTTTGCCATCCAGGACTATATATCTAGGGTTGGCACTGCCCAAAGTGAGCTGATTAATCAAGAAATAATCATTAATTAAAAAATGCATTACAAATATATCCATAGGCTGATCTGGTGGGGACATTTTCTTAACTGAGATTCCCTCTTCTAAAGTGACTCTAGCTTGTGTCAAGTTGACGCAAAACTAGCTGAGTTCTATTTATTTCTATAATAAATTAGGGTACCCATTATGTTACAGGTACTATTCTGATACATTCTAGAACAAGTTCTAGCAAAAAAAAAAAAAAGACAGGCATCTGGGCCATGTACTATTGCACTCCCTCTTGAATATTTCTTGCTTAAATCTCATCAAAATTAGTTTCTCACCTTTGAGAACTTTTTCCAGATTCTCTAATTCACTGCTGACTCTATAGAATCCAAAATCTACCTGTATTTTATTTAATCTGTAGATTAAGTAAATGATATATACCATATATACCCTGTAAAAAAAAGGTCTGGAAGGTGAAATGGGTAGTTAAGAGCTACAGAGAAGGCTGGGGAGATGGCCTGGTTGGTTAGGTGCTTGCCATGCGAGCATGAGGACCTGAATTTAATCACTACATTAAACTAGAAAAATCTAGGTGTGATGATGTACAGTTGTAATCCCCATACTGAGGAAGCAGAAACAGATCTTCGGAGCTCACTGACCAGCCAGCCTAGCCTGCTTGGTGAATTCTAGACTCATAAGAACCTGTAACTCAGGTTCTTCTAAGAGTTGTCTTCTGACCTTCATGTGCATAATCAGGTATGATAACATGTCTCCAGACACGTGCATTCACATACAGGTGCACTCAGACATACGTGTGTGCATGTGTGCATACACATACACATGCACACGCGCACACACACACACACACACAAGAGCTACAGACAAATTCTGAGACATGGAGATAAGTGTCCAAGTGACTAAGATAAGACATCCAGTGGTGGTTCCCCAGGATCCTTTTCTGGGGGATGTTTTTTGAGAACAAGAAGGGCTTTGCCACCTTCCCTGTGTCTGAGATCAGTAGGCACAATACAGCTCTGATTCATGGCAAGGGCAGTTACAGCAAGCGCAGCACTTCCTACCATCATGGTTGAAACTGAAATCAAAGGAAAGGGCCAAGCTCATACTAAGAAGGGAGTAAATGTCTTCTGCGGGTAACGTGACTTGAAGCTCTGTGGTTCACAAGAAGAGTCAAGTCTGAGGACATGATTCCATGGTGCTTTCAGTCACGATGCTGATGCCGCTTGCTCTATTTCCTTGGCCTCCCCCACCCCCAGTAAAGCTTTGGAAGAGCCTGCTCTCACTGGGAATTTGGCCTCTTCCCCTACCCGCTTCTCAGATTTCTCAACACCTGTCAGGCAGCTGCTATGTCCTGGCCATGCAATGGCTGCCTTCGGATAGACTAAATTCTAACAATATGGAAAGTTTAGTGCCAGACTTAAGGGATTTCCAACATGAACTTGATTGTAGTAGGTCACTGCAGCCACACTCTCAGATTTCCTGTGGACTTCTGTGGTCTCCATTAAGAAGCCATAAAAATAACAGAGCTACTGAGTTCACGGGCGACATAGCCATGAATCTTTTCCTACCTCTATATATAACCACACGAATCCAAGGCTTCCATAGCTTTCTCTGTTTGCACATGCACACTCCACAGCTGTGCAACATTGCCACTAGGTATAATGATGGTTTCTTAGGAATGGTATATAGGAGCAGCTACAACTGAATGATTAGGTGCCTGACATTCTACTCTCTAAAGAGCTATTTATTTAATTTGTGTGTGTGTGTGTGTGGTTTTGGCTGTGTTAATTGATGTGTACCGCATGTATGCAGGAGCCAGAGTAGGCCATAAGAGGGATTCCTAGAGTTGGAGTTACAGGTAGTTCTGAGCCTCCATGTGGGTGGTGGGAGCAGAACTCAGGTCCTCTGTAAGAGAGGTAAGTGTTCTTCAGGGCCGAGTCATCTTCCCAGCCCCTTTAGACATGATCATGAAAATTATATGCTTTGATACAACTAAACCTGAAACTCCATTAAACTACTTCTGATCACAACCTCTGTTCTGTAGACGAGAAAGATAAACCTCTGAGAAGTTAAGTAACATGTCTCTAGGTTACAAAGTTAGGAAGTGGCAGAGCCAAGGTTTCAAATGGGGCCTGCTTGGATCTGTGGTTCCTGACCTTGGTTTTCATGCATGCATGTGTTTAACATGTTATAACGGATTTATTAAACTGCATCGCCTAGTAAAAATAAGATTATCCTGAATTTGCAACAAGCCGTGAAACAAGCAGGAAAGAAAAACCCACTGAAGTGATTGTTGGTGTTATTATCTTCCCACTGTGAAAGTGAGGCGCCAAGGAATGAAGTGACTTTTTCGAGCTCATTAACTTGTAAGTATGGAGGGGAATTTTGATTGTTTCATAATATAGAATATATATGGCAATACATAGTATTAAATGTAAACTCTAAAGTGTATGATACTTATGTATTCAAGTGTGTTTAATCATATATATACAAATGTGTGTATACATACACAGACACACACACACACACACATATGGATTGAAGCCATTTGGAAACAGCCTTGGAGACAAATGCATTAACTTGGAACCTCAGAGTATTCTCCAGCTCTGTTCACCAAGCATATTTACTTTAGAACCTTGTACAAATTTAAATGCCCTGACCTAGGAGGAAACCTAAAGAGCATTTCATAACCTAAAAGAATTAAGTTCTGTACTTCTTATGAAAATGAAATTCATTTCTTAATGACAAAAAGTTTATGTTTCTTATAACACTCCAATAAGCCAGGTTATTAAAATTTCTGAGCCACTCAACATTCCACAAATACTTTTTATGTCTATGAAAGTTCGAGAGGAAGGGGATGAAAGATCTCTTGAGCCTGGGCTCTGTTCTTAATTCTGCTAGAGACTGCTTGCTCTCTGGTAACCAGGAGCTGGTTCTTTTGCCTCTCTGGAATTCAAGTTACTCATTTTAAAAACGAGCTCAAAGATATCATCAGTAAGTATTCGAGGGGCCCTGGAGTTCTGACTAACGTCTCTTGAAACAATGAAAACAACAGAAAGGCTGGATATTGGTAACTATGACATTGAACCTCTAGAAATACGACATTCAGCAAGACCCTGGGAGAATCTCACAAGAGGAAAGTGGTTGTCTTGACCATGTCTCCATGCAGTTTGGTGGTTCAATCACTCTTTTACCAGGTAACTATTACACAGTCTTAGGACTAGAACTGGGGGAAATGTCTAAGTTTCTTCTCTCATTCAGGCTCCTCTGGGTTTAAGGAAGTCATGCCATAAGTAAATGAACATGGTTGTATGATGATAAAAAGACGGTCTGTCCTATAGGCTTATAAGATCTGAAGAAATAGTTCATGTTTAAGCATGTTTTCACCAAACATTTTCAGAGAGTAGATATGGTAATTTGGAGGAGAATGTTCATCTGCTAGCTCTGACATTTGAATACTTGGTCCCCAGTTGCTGGAACAATTTAGGAAGGATTAGGAGGTGTGGCCTTGTCAAAGGAGGTTTGTGACTGAGGGTGGGTTTTGAGTTTTGAAAAGCCCAATCCATTTTCAGTTGGCGCTCCTCCCTTCTCCCTCCCCACCCCGCCTCATAGTTTGTGTCTTAGGATGTAATCTCTCATTTACTGCTCCAGCGCCATGTCTGCCTACCTGCTGCCATGTTCCTCACCATGATGATCATAGACTTCCACTCCAACTGTAAGCCCCAGCTAAGCACTTTCTTCTGTAACTTGCTTTGGCCATGGTGTTTTGTCACAGCATTCGAAAAGATACTAAGGCAATTGATTATAGACTTCATAAAAGGATGATGAATAGAAATACAGATGTGCAGACCACCACCCTATGGACAGTGTCTTGACCAATCCAAGTCCCCAGGTGATATACCCTCTGGATGAATGTAGGGGGCTACAAGGGTTACCTCATGGCTCGTGCTTGTGATAAGGTGGACACAGAAAAGGTTAGACTAGAGTGAGAGACCAGCAGAGGAAGGTCATAGTCCAGAAACCAAAGGAAGCAGTGTTGAAGAAGTATGGCAAAAGGAAAAATCAGCTGTGTGGCTGTAGTGATGAGTTTAGGGGAATGAGGACGGAGCACGTGAAAGGGGCAGCTAAACCATGGATGCTTTGTCCTGTCCAACATCACTGCCAGCATCCTGTATCTCAAAAAGCCATTTGCTGTCATATCTATAGCAGCATTCTACCACTGAGCTACATCTTCCAATCCATTTGACCTCACATTAAAATGTTTGCAAACTGGTTGCTTCTTCAAGATATTTAAATTCCATTCCAGGTTGCAAAATGTATTATTGCACTGGGGCCATGTGATACAATCAAGAATGGTAATTTTCAAAACCAGAAAGTCTCTGTTCAAACTCTCTATTTAACTAGGTTACTGCCATTTGCACAAGTTGGCCTCAACTAAGGAAATGAGTATCATTGCATTTCAGTTTCCCCATTTGGAAAATGAAGCGATTAATAACATCTATGTTTTGGGAGCATGGGGACCTTGGGAGAGGGTTGAAGGGGACGGGGGAGGCAGGGAGGGGAGCAGAGAAAAATGTAGAGCTCAATAAAAATCAATTTTAAAAGATCATCTATGTTATTTTTATGGAAATAGTAATTTCCATAAATGATTTATGTATATGATAAGTCTTCAAATCCCCTTTACTTTTTTAGGGCAAATGGGAGCAGAATATGGTACTGAAGAAAGCTCTTGGGAGACATAGACTAAGCCTCTCACCCTGACCTTCGCAGCTCTGTTTTATGAAATCCCAAGCAACACATGTCACACACAAGCTTTTGAAACAGAGGGAGGTCACTGCTAAGAGGCCAGGCTCTCTTATTTTATTGATTAGAACAATGTTTCCATTGGTTGATTGGTTGATTAAATGGCTACCTGTCTCGGATTTCCTCAAGACTGTCCTTTCTCCAGAAATCACTCAGTTCCATGGCCCACTTGCTCCTTGAGCTGATTTGAGTCTATATAGCCTGCGGAGAAGATAGTCTTCCTCATCCTTCTGTATGAGACAGCTTACATACAAGCTTTGTTGCCTGTGCTTCATGCTGTCCTTGTTCAAGGCTCCTTTATTTACTCGAGACGATGAGCACAATGCTGAAGGTCTAAATCATCTTCAACACCCCTCAAAATGTCATAGAATCGAAAAGAGCATTGTCTCTCCAGTAACAAATGAGTTCTAACACAAGTAGTACATATTTTGTGCACAAAATGCTGATAGCCTAGCTACTATGCAATGATAATTCAGATAGGTCAAGAATAAAGTTTAATTTATAAGAATACTAGCAATTATTATTAATGAATATTAAATTAAATGTTATATCATATTAATATTATAATATTATGTGATTTATATATTAACTTAAAATTGTAGAAAATTATTAAAATATTTTCTATTTTATGATGAAATCACATCCTATTTTGATATAGAACTTAGTAGAAACAATACTCTTTTTCATTAGCTTTTCCATTTTCTCCATCACTTTCTCCAAGTTATCAAAGGAGTGAGGTTGAGTATGATAATAAATATTCCATATACATACAATGACCCTAATACAAATATATATATATATATATATATATATATATATATTCCTTATGTGTTGAGAATCTAGAACATTGTTGATTCTCAGTTATATTTATTGTTTTAATTTTCTTTCTGAAGAAAGGAAGACAGACAGAATCCACTTAGGTGCTTGGAAAATATAAAATATGAGCCTTTGGGTTGTTCATCAGATGGTGAAATACAGGAATGCTCCTTCCAGAAGACCATGTCCCCCAGCATCTCTTGATTCAAGAGGAGCATGGACAACAGTTCTTTAAAGAAAAAGCATATAAGGGACCAGAGAGATGCTCATTGGTTAAGGGTATTCCCTGTTCTTGCAGAAGATGTAGATGATATTTGTTGCTGTTTCTGTATTTGCACTAAAATATCTTGTTGCTTCTTTCTGGGAAGAGGTAGGTACAAGAGGAGAGGAGATGAGGAGACTGAAGCAAGGACATCCGGAGACTCTGTAGCTCAAAAGGCAAAGCAGTGTTCTGTAAGGGTCAAATAACGACACACTTACAAGAACTACCAGGGATGGAGGAGCAGAAATCAAGTTTATTTATATGCTGAGGTGTCAGATATAAGTGGATAAGGGAGCTCTCTGAGAGAATAGAACAGACTACCTCATTCCAAGCACATAGCTTCCTGTTTTTAAAATGATGCAAAAATAGAATTTAGAAAACACAAAGAAATTAATGACTCACATGTTCCTTATATGTATGCATTTTAAGTTTTCCAAAACTCGGTGTCTCTAAGACACATTAGTTAAATGTATTATTTTCCAGTTTCCTTCAGTTCTTTGCCATTAGAGAAACTTTCTTTTTAGCTGCAGGCAGTAACTCAGTGTGTTGGTCAGCTGTCTGTTGCTGTGACCAAGAGTCTGAGTTAAATGGAATCAAATGAGAACAGGTTTATTTGGGGTCCTGGTTCAGAGGTTCCAGACTGAATCTGGCTAGCTGCATTACCTTGGGAATGAAGTGATGGGGATACTGTGCTGGTGTAAGTGTGTGGGAGAGGAAGATGCTTGCCCTATAGCCGGCATAAAGCAGCAAAAGGGGGGAAAAACAGGGACAAAAATATATCCTTCAAAGTCATGCCTGCCATGACTCACTTGCTCTAACTTGCCCTCCATCTCTGAATATCCCATTAAGGAATGAATAAATCATTGTATTAATCCATTGATGAGATTATAGCCTTCATGATCCATTTGCCTTTAATGAGACTGATCAGCCTCCAAAAATAATTTTTATTAAAAATATTTTGCAACAACAGATACTCTTCTTTGAGACTAACCTGGCGTAATACATCTGCCCCAATACCATTCCACAGCAAAGGAGACCTGATAAAGTAATAGTATACGATAAAGTAGAGTTTCAAGCAGAGAGGTTGTAAAAAGCATTAGACAGTGGAGCCTGATGAAGCCTGCTGTATCTTTTAATGAAGCTTAAGTATCTTTTCCCTCACTAGCACCTGTCCTGGTTAGGGCATCTAGCCTGCTCATCAGCAACAAATAACCAGTATCAAAATTAGCACATCGCTCTAGATCCCTGCAGGGCCAAATCAAGAGGACATAATAGTCTCAGATCTGCTTAAGGTCTGTACCTACGATTTCATTCTTTTCTTGGTTTTGGCTCAAATGGTTCACCTACTTATAAAAAAAACTTTCCAAAAACATTTTTATAGGACATAAAAAGACCACAAAACAAATACTGCTCATCGCTAGCTGGATTCAACTAGACAATTTGTTGAACTCTTCAGTTAGGTGAAGATAATAGTGTTCTGTGACTTAAATAAGAGAAAAGATGAATATATATGAATATATTCATAAACACTTATATATGCGTGTGTTCATGAGCATACATACATGTGTATTACCGATGAAGTAACTTCTGCTTTTGAATATGAACCACATAGCAGTATCTTGAAGCACCTGAGCACACTCACATGTGTCTAGTGTAGTGTCGTTGTTGCCCTGGGAGCATCATCAGATGGATGACCTTAAACAAACAAAACAGATTCCAAGTAATAATCATGTTTAATCCTTAAATTGCTGCTTCTTGGTCACTTGGCAGTCCTCTTTACAGACTGAACTATTTACCTTGGAACCTTTATTCTCGGGCACTTTAGATGCTTCTTTTCTGAAGAGATGGTTCTAGTGCACCTTTGCCTCTGCTTTCTTCAATTGGGAAATAATCTACTAAAGAAATTACTTTTGATACCTACGGCATCAATTTTCATACAATCAGAGTGAAAAGAGTAGATTGATACATGCCCTATAAATGGAAAGATTATCTTTGTATCTTAAGGTCCTGACTCAACCTACAGTTGTTGTCTTTTACTGAATAGTGAGTTACACTTTGCCTTATTTCTATGGAAGAGTTCACAATTCCCATGTTCTCATTTCCCCAAAATATTGTGTTTCTTTTTAAAAGAAATACTACATTGAAATGATAGAGCCTCTATTTACTAAAAAAAAAAATCAGGGGGTTGAGGAGATAATTCAGGTGGTGTGATGCAAGTGTGAGGGTAGGGGTTCCAAGTCCCAGGATCAATGGAAGTGCGGGGCAGGCAGGCATTGTGGCCCTCCTGAAATCCTAACACCCAGAAGGCAGAGAGGAAAAGTCCCCAGTGAAAACTACCAAGCTAGCTAGACAAGTTAAACCCAGATCCCAGCTCGTGCGAGAGACCCTGCCTCAATGTGTAAGGTGGAAAGCAACTGAAAAAGACTCTTACCATCAACCTCCGGCTTCCACGTTCCTGCAAAGTCTTAAAAAATATGATTAAGAAAATATATCCATTTTCCCGACGTATATTAGCATCACTGGTCAGTTGTTGCCTAACTCGTCCTCTATGGTGTCTCGAGCATATATTTTAAAGTGATTGACTTCATATCACAACCCTGCTTATAACTTCCCAATGCATGACAATAAAAGCCAAACAAAAGTAATCATTAACTTGGACTGATTCTCTGTTTTTCTATCATCCTCCCTCTCTTGTTGCCTCTTGAGTGATGTACTGTTACTTCAAACCTTGGGAACTTGCTGTCATTCCCACTCTCACCTGAGCTCTGCTTCTCCAATATCATTATAAGCTTGGTTCATCTCACCTCCCAGGGCTCTTCAAATATCGCCTTCTCCAAAATGTGTGCCCTGGCTACCCTAGCCATGGAACTCACTCCCAGGCCCATCCTGTGGTTGTCCTGCTTTGACTCTTGCCTAGAATCCATCCCCAGAGATGCTGTGTCTCTGTTTGAGAAATTATGGTCTGTCTTCCCAGTCCAGTGGAGGCTTACGAGAGGCAGAGCATTTTATGTTATTCTTTGCTGTTTTACACCGCCTGGCACATATTAATCTCTCAACAAATATTGTAAAATGTTAGTAAAAGACCAAGAAAAGAACCAGAGAAGACAAAAGATAGGAAAATATCATTAAAAACCCCATGATCGAGGTACTTTACCAAGAACACCACCAAGCTATGAAACATAACGATAGAAGGGCTTGTTTATGCAGAATACCATAAAACTTCTGTATAGTAAAATTCTCCATAAGCTAAGTTAGAAGAAGAAAATATTTATGAGACATGTAATTAACCTCAGTATAGACTCAGCTCAGATTAACCCGACCACGTGACTTAAACCCACTTAGAAAGGAGTCATTCTACTGATTCAGTTCGGTCCAGACATCCTTTAAAATAAGTGTAATGGTAACGCATTGCGCTAATGATGCAATGCTAAAGACAAATAGCACAGCAGGGGAGCGGGCAAAGTTATGAATAGGCAATTCACACTAGCACATAGGTGGTAGAAATATGAAAACATTGTGCTAGCAATTTCAAACTGTATGTTTAGATAGAGAAACACAATAGTCTTCCCTATAGTTAGTGTAAATTAAAAAAAATCTTGCTATTCATATAAAGGATGTAGGTTTTCTAACATATAATTTGTGGAAATCCACATTGTCGTGATACTTCTGGAATTTAACCGGTTTAATTTCTAGATTTACTAGATTAAATTCCAGATCCTTCTCCTGGGGCAATTCCAGTTTTAAGAGCAGATCGAGCTTACCAATACGCCTTAAGTTCTTATGAGAAGGTAGCCACACAAGTGATTACAGCACTATTTACATAATAATATGGCAATTTCGTAAGTATAAAAATAGATAAAATGTGGGATTAAATAATGTATGGTATATTCACAAGGAAATTCTGTGTGACAATTAAGGAGAAATATAAATCTGAGTGTTCTATTTTATGATGTTATTTATGACACATTAAGAGAAAACATGTTGGAGATAATCAGTATGAATATCTGAATCCCTCATCTTAAAGAACACTTCAATTGGCAAATACAGACTGTCTGACTGATGGTGACTGAAGTCACAATATGTAGTGGCCCTCCACCATAGAATAGCTAGTGAAACGATTGGTTATCATCGTACGTGACGACATCAAAACCTCATGATTCACTTGACATTTCTATCATGTCTCAAATGTGGGAAGCTGCTCCAAGCAACAGATCTCCACGGTCGTCTCCTAACATGTAACAGTAATGGACTATGCTTTCTTCTCATAAATTTGTGCATTTTACAAGATCAGCCTTTCTGGGAACCACAGACAGGATTTGCTCTCGTTTCCCCAAGTCCAAGGTGTTGGTATATGGGTCACATCCCGCCTTACTAAGGTCAGCAAACGTATCCGACAAAGAAAAATGGGATTGGACAGTTACCCAGCAGAATATTGCTATTCCCAACTACAGGAAGAATATGAAACTTTAAAATCAAAACATCTTTGTCTTCAAAAGATCTAACCATGAAGGAAATAAACAAAACAAAACATGGTGATATGAACCTCATTGAAATGAAATACCGTTTTTTTTGTAATTTTTAGAATTATATTGTGTATGTGCATATGCGCGTGCCACGGTGTGCTCCTGAAGGTGAACCGACAAGTTGAGGAAATTCTCTCCTGCTACCACGTGACTTGCAAGGTTCAAACTCGGGCTTGGTGGCAAGTACCTTTCCCCACCGAGCCACTGCACCAGCCCTAAATTAAATGAATTTTAAATAGATACATATAAAATCGCAACTTGAATTGTTATGAAAATTTTGCTTAAAATTTCTGGAGTTTGGAAGCAGCTAAGATATCTTGCAGGAAGCAAATGGACAAATTACAATAAATACAGAAGATTCTACGCTTTTCAGTACTGCAAAGAAATGCTCTATTAAGCCCCAAAGAGTCATGGAGCATATGGGAATGCATATTTCTAACTGAAGGAGGCCAGGCTGGGAAGATCACCCACAAGCTGATTCCAAATAAAGAACATTCTGGGAATGGCAAACCTTTGGAAGGTGCACCAGGTGTACCAGGGGCAGGAGGGAAGGGAGCACAGGGAGGCACAACACAGGGGTTTAGGAGAGTGAAGCCCCTCTGTATGCCATCTGCGGGTGGATGCCTCTCACTATGTATTTACTATAATACATAGAATATACTGGAAAGTGAGTCTTCGTGTTACCTACAGACTTGGGCGACAGAAGGGAATCAGAATAGGTTTATCATTTGCAACAAATGGATTGCCCTGATACAGACAGTAAGGAAGGGGGTATATGGGACTCCGGACACTTTTCCATTCATTCTGTCTGTGACTGAAAGTGGTTTAAAAACTAAAGTATTTTAAAAAGTAAAAATTAAGAACAAACAAAGCAAAATTGAATATAGACTGGCAGAATAGTTATAACACATTTTTCTTGTAAAATACTTGAATCTAAAAAATAGAAATAATTCTTATCAATTAAAAACAAATACTTCGATAAAAATGTAAGGACAGAAACCATTTTGGCTGTTCAGAAACAAGACATTCACATAGTGGATAAACGTATGCGCTAAGGGTCACTAACATCATAATTTATGCAGAAAACTAACAAAAAACAAACAAACAAATAAACAAACAGGAATGGAGACCACTGACTGCCAGAGTGACTCAAGCGAAAGATGGGCAACCTCATGTCCTGGTACAGAAGAAGGGTGCAAGCGGAACCCTCAAATGGCACTGATGGCTGCCCAGACGGCTTTTCCCTCCTTGAAAGTCTCTTGGTGATATCCCCTAAATGAATGTGGAAATGCTCTGTGTCCCAACTCATCTATTCTTGGGGATCAAACCACAGCCATGAGTTTGTACACCCAGAATATACAATGGAATAAATAATTCTTGACTTTTTAATTCACAAAACTAGAAAACATGACTGACCCATAGGAGAAGGAACACAGCGTGGGATGTGTCCACACCTCAGTGGAAAGGCGCACACAAGGACGGTCCCCAGAGGACACAAAGATCTCAAGAGATGGCGGCAAGAACCAGGCACAAAAACTGCATGTGATATTATTTAATTTATACAGAGTGCTGCGGCTGGCTACACTCATCCACTGTTAGGATCAAGACCGTGATTTACTTTAGGATTCTTGGACTAGGAAAGGAAAGATGAGATAGAAGGTGTGTGAGGCGCCTGGTCTAGTTCTTCAAGAAGACAGACAGTAAAGGTCTCAAGTCAACAGAAAGACCTCTCCACTCTACTTTAAAAAAAATAAATAACACTGGTTTTTAGTTAGGAAGCACAGGCCTGATGTTGGTGGATATTATTTTGACAAATGACACAGGCGCCCACATACACAGCGAGATCTTGTTTTTAGACAGAAAACTATTAAAAGAACTAATTTCAGCTAGTAGCCACTACATTTGAAGGTTGATTTGGATGCAGGTTTTAAAAGGGTTGTTTGCGTATATTTCTGATTCTTGAAGTCTCTAAGCAAAGGTCTTAAGTGCTAAAAATTTCTGGTGAATCAATGGAGAGAAGCATGGAAGCCAACTATCCCCATCCCCACATTTCCAGGGCTGTGAAAGGAAGTGGGATGGGCAGCTCCAAACACTCCTGAATTGATTTTGTTTAAATGGGAAAATCTATTAAGTGCAGGTGGCCATGTCAGAGGAGCAGCAGGTGGCAATTAAGTTTGAGGTGTCAGCCCACTAGGAGGAAAACCCCTGATGGGTGAATCTCGGATAGGCAAGGCCCCAAGACCCCAGACTCCAGACTGTCTCTTGGTTCTGCTGTGCCTTTACATGGCTGCAGCTGCCATCTTTCCCTAGTATCTGACAGGATGTGAATGGGTGTGGGGAGATTCCCACTGCCTGTAATGGAAATATCCCATTCTGCTGGGCATTTTTGCCTGTGGATTATTATGATGATGGTTTCCTTCTAAGCTGTACTGTTTAACTGAGGCAATGATTTTAATACAATAATAGTGATAGTTTAAATAGGATTTTGATGATTGAGGGTCTTAAGTAAACATAGTAAGGGATTATGATAGAGGTTTGTTTAGTGGAAAAATTAGCATAGGTAAAGGTGGAATAAAATGTTGCCCCTGCCTATGATAAAGCAGGGGCTGCAGAGGGATAAAACAAAGCAAGCGTCACATAGCTAGAACACATTAGTTTCTACTGTGCCTTAGGTTAATGACTAAGAAAAACAATTGAGTCCCAGGAGCCCCTCTAGTTTAAATTCTTCTAATTTTAATGTTGGAAGATGTATTCTTAGATTTAGGAGCACATCACAGCTGAAACAAAGCTTTAAAAATAACAGAGTTAGACTAAGACGCTTTTGTGAAGTAGCTTTGAGGTAAAGAAAAAAATCAAGATGACAATAGAAAGTTTCAGAAGGGCACATAACTGAGCGAGGAACTCTTTAAGGTCAGCGAACCAAAGCAAAGCAGCCCAATTATCATTAACAATGTGCCTTTCTTGCTAGAAGTCGTAGATGACCAAAGGTGATGATCAAATCCTTGTACCCATTTTTACCTTCTATCTCCTGATATAAAAAACTATTGGTGAGTGGGTATGTGCCCTAAAGATTTAATGTAGAGCTAACATTTAGGTTTACTTTGTCATTTAGGTTTGTGATTCCTCATAAGACTACCTTCAAGGTAAGTGATAAAGTGATTGATTCTTTTTTTTTTTATAGCCACAAGATGAAGCCTGCCAGTAAAAGAAATGACTGAGAAAAATACCCGGCTTGTTCATATTCTGTTAATCTACATGTTATATAGATGTAAATGTATATGGGTTCTTGGGCTACCTTTGTTTGGGAGATGAAAAACATTTTTTTTACCTGTATTCATTGTTATCATTCACTTGAAAAACAGATGTAATCACATTGCAATTCTATATTGCCTGAAAGATTTTCTTGGGGTATATAAGCTATAGAAGAAAAATAAAGAGACAAAATACAAAATTAGAATACAAAAGAGTACAGAAGAAGTATAAAGAAGGAAACCAACAAAAGAGTGGATGTACTTTTTCCCTTACCCCCTCAACTAAAAGTCACAGTAGTCCAACTCTGTAGATTTCCCTTTGAGTCCTGTGCTGCTGGAGGCTGGTCCCCTAGGCAGCAAAAATTAAGAAAATTAATATGTTGGTCTGTAAGAGAGCTGAGGAAGTAGAAATAGAAAGGGGCTGATGGTAGGCATGAGCTTGGTAGACATCTCTAGCAGCATTTCCTGGCATCGAGTCTAATACTGACAGCAATATCATCTGGATCTTAAGTTTTCTCTCAATTAACAGTGGTATAAGAAAATATTCTTAACTTTTTATGAAGGAGAGCAAGATGAGTCTCATAAGGCTTCCTGGGTGCTCCATTCTGAATCCCAGAAGGCAAGAGAACGAACATCTCTCTCATAGTGTTGATTCACCCTCCTGTCTGTATGTGTGTGTTATATTTATGTATGTATTGTGTGTGTTATATGTATGTATGTAGGTATTTATATGCACATGCATGTTTATGTACATGTATGCTTTCTTCAGTGGCTTTCCACTTTACTTTTTGAGACAGGATTTCTCAAGGAACCTAGAACTCAGCCACTCAAGCCAGACTGAATAAGTAGTCAAGCCCCAGAGATCTCCATGCCTCTGTCCCCCAGCACTGTGATTGTGCCCTTTGTCACTCCTTATTTTCCTTACGAATGCTGGGTAAGAGAAGAGCAAGGCCCAGAGGTGTTTCCATGGGAAGCAGCGGGCATGACAGAGCAGGTACAATGAGTGGACTGAAGGTTGGGGAGTTTGGATCAGTTCAGTGGGCTCTGGGTTATACTGTTGGTCCCAGCTGTCCAGTTCTTGGTCCTGGGGTGACTGAGGATAAAAGGCTTAGTATCTGAGAGTTCCCCAGAGGAGGTGGCTGGGAGTGTTAACTCTGGGTTAGCTAGTTTTTACATGAAAGGCATCTTCCCAGGGCTTTGCAGGTTTGATGTCTAGGAATTAGCTGATGCCTCGTGAGGCTGTCTCTCCTGGACCACTGTCCCTAAAACCAGAGCTCAGGAAAAGAGCAGCGGTCATAATCACTGTTTCAAAACACTGTCACCACAGGTCTGCACCTAGCCCTCTGAGCATCCACATCAGCCAAGGATTCATCTCAGAACCTCACAAACACCCAGGACAGCATCCACCTCTGTCTTTTACTTACTGATTTCCACTCTGGTCTTTCACAGCTCTGGAGTTCAGCAGGACATTCTTGCTATTTCTTAAAGGGCCCTGCTACCTACCGAAGAGAAGAACATCCCGTTTTGAATGGCTGCCAGTGGCTGCTGACATTCCCTGGCCTCTCATCCATGTCATCAGCTTGAATTTCAAGCTCTTTGAAAGGTTTCCAACCTGTAACTTAAACACCAGCATGCCGAGGAGCGTTTCGCTGGGGTTTGGATGAAAAATGCATGAATTTGTAGAAATGGATAGTAAAAGTTTTAAAGAAATGACTTTTGGCCTGTAGAAACCAGTACCTCCTGTAATATCCAAATGTCCCTCACAGCTCTAGCACACACACACACACACACACATACTACATTGAAGAGCAAGAAATTAGTAAGGGTTGGGTTCTGGCAGAAGCTTTTCACAGCAGGCCTCAGGCTAGGGTAACGGCAAGAGGGTCCTCTTACTGTCTCAGTTATCAGCAGGCCTGCTATTCATTTTGAATGAGGGCCACCCAGCCTTGTCCAATATGAGCCATCCAGCAAAGCATGAAGGCACAGGACTTCACGTAGCTGGAGACCACCTGTGATGATGTATGTCAAGAAGCTTGAGGGATGTTATGTTTAGAGAAATTAGTAGCCGTCCTGTTGAAAACTCAGCGGACATCAGATGCCTACAAGAAAGGACCCTGGAAAAGTCAGCGGTATACAGTCTCAGGCGGCAGGTATTCTGGGGAGGCAGAGCGGGATGGAAGGATGCTCAGGGGAGAGGGCATTAGGGTTGACTTTCCAGTTCTTCATCACCGTTTTCAAAGGTCTTAAACATTTCTCTCTTCAAGTGTTTGCAAACATGAGAATTGTTCCATGTGTCATTGGTTGGCTCAGTTCTGCCCCACCCAATCCTTTTTATTCTTTGACTCTTCTACAGTTCTGGGCAAAAGCATACACATGTTGTGTGTGTGTGTGTGTGTGTGTGTGCATGTGTGTGATGTCCCTGTCCTGCTTCCCATCCCATGGGAACTTTTGAAGTTGGTTTTGTTTTATCCTATCCAATACTTTATAATCAAAAGGCTTTAAAAAAAATCACCCCAGGTCTAAGCATTTAAGCTCACACTAAACAGGAGGGCTAATTGTATTCCATGAAGATAAAGTGTAAATCTGTGTGTGTGTGTGTGTATGTACGCATGCACACGCCTGATTTTAGACTTCCTGAATGAACTGTCATGGAGAAAGAGTACCTGGGTGTTCAGGGCTCCCAGAAGTTTGGGGACATTGGCTGGATCCCAACACATTCAGGAGACCCCTATTTAAAAATATTTACCCATCCAAATGAAATGAAAGGGTGCTTGTCTTACAAATGGCCCCTGAAATAACTTTGGAAGTCCCAGCCCTGCCACTGAACAGTGGCTATTACCCTTGGACACCGGTAAGCAGGACTTATAATTCTGGAATAATTTTCCTTTGAATTTATGGCTTTTAGACTTCAGCTCACACATCAAGCCTTCTCGTCTTCTCTCCCATGGCAAATTGGTTCATAAAACTCCACACGCCATAAAATGAGATCTGTGTGGAGAAGAGGCCAGACATCCCCCAAGGTAAACATTAGGATAGACTCCTCCCTTCTGTCCCCCCAGCCCCATCCTAGAAGAGAACAGTAGCAAGAGGCCTGCTGGTGTGTGCAGATGTTACCAAAGCAACTACCATTGCGCACGATGATCCTCCTTCCCTTTCTTCCTCCCCATGTTCCTTATCTAAGTAGAGGCTTCAAGGGAGGATAAGAAAAAGGCTGAAGCTAGCGAAGGCCTGAAGGGCTGACACTAAGGGCTTCCTGTGGCCTGGCTCCAGCAGTAGGCCAAGCAGCTCGACCTGGAGGCAGCCAGCCTCGATGGTGTCTGAACTATTTGGCTCCTGGCTCCAACCGCGGGCTGGCTGTCTGGTTTGTGTGAACACAAACTAGCCTGTGACTCTTTGTGTAGAATGCTCCCTGAAGCTTTTTCCGTGACATCTGCCAGTTAAATGTGCGAGTTACTCTGTTCGCTCTGTAACAGAGCAGAGACTTTATTCAGAAGCGAACGGTTTCCCATGACTCTTGTTTCTTCTTTCTTTCTTTCTTTCTTTCTTTCTTTCTTTCTTTCTTTCTTTC
>JABTXL010006842.1:5458038-5473254 GCA_025134845.1 Neodon shergylaensis
AGAGAGAGAGAGAGAGAGAGAGAGAGAGAGAGAGAGAGAGAGAGAGAAAGGCGCAGTGGGAACTTTTGAAACTTCAAAGCCCACCCCAGTGACACACCTCTTCCAATAAGGCCATGCCTCCTAGTCCTTTCCAAATGGTTCCACCAATTGAGGGCCGAGTATTAAACATATGAGCCTATGGAGGCCATTCTCATTCAAACCACCACAGGGACACTTCAAATGCAATCCATCACAGTGTCTCTGACAACTAATTAAGACCATGCTTTCTACCAAATAGAGATGACATAGCACTTTGGACAAAATAAAGACGATATCATCTGATCGGTCTTCCTAAGCCAGCCTTCTCTTTTTTTGTAGTCTCCCTTTTGTCCTATTCAACAGGAAGGGCTTACAGTGCATTGTTAATATTTAACTTTCTTTATATTTTACAGAGACTCACAATTAACTTTGTCTTGAGTCTACAAAGAGTCTTTAAACTTTAGATCCGTGATGGACTGATGGGATTATGGGGGACTCTTGGAATTGGACTGAGTATACTTTATATCATGCGATGGCCATGGGCCTTTGAAGATCAGGGACTGTAAGGTTGTCGTTTGGATATGAAATGTTCCTAGAGACTCTGGTTCTCAGGGCTTCGTCCTCAGCTTGTGATACTATTATGAGAGTTATGTGGTAGGGCTTAGGTGGCAGGGTCTGGCTGTTGGAAGTGAGTCACAGAAGGAAAGATTTATAAGATTATGTCCAGTTTGATTCTAGTTCGTGTCTCTGCTTCCTGGTTAACCACTATGTGGGAAGCAGTACCCATAGCTTCCACTGTTAGAGAAAGGACTCCCTACTATGGCAGAATGGGCCTCTTGTACAAAGTTCCCTTACTCACCATGATGGACTGAATTACCTTGAAATCCAAGAGTCAAAAGCAACCCTTCTCCCCTGAGACAGATTCCATTCAGTCACTCTGACAGGAAAGGTACACAACACATAAACCAACATTTACTCCCTTCTTTACTTTTGGGTGGTTCTAAACTCAGGCATGCTTTTAAATCATGGAGGAGACGAGGATGAGAGATGATCCATTCTCATGATTTTTCGGTGCTGTCTCCTCCTCCTGCCTAAGTTCTGCCCTACCAACTAGGCCAAGGCAGTTTCTTTATTCATTATCCAATGAAAGCAACACACAAACAGAAGGAACTCCTACACCACCAAACAAAATGTGTTCTTTGTCTAGGTCCTTCTAAAATTTAGTGATTTTTTTTTCTGGGCCCAAATAGGGAAGTGAACACAAATCCATTCTTCAACTCTTCTAAGACTCAGTCCAAAGTGAGGAGGTCCAGGAAACACCTTGCTGATGTGGTCCTTATTTCTTCTCTGCTCCTCTCATTCTCCCTTCCTCTGAACACAGAGGTTCTACCTAACAGCATGTTTCCAGATCTGTCTTGTTCTGGTGTAACCCCAATTCAACCTTTCTCCAGAACTATGTTTGTGATGCTTGGTGTCCATCTGCATGAATAGAGACGCCAGACACGCAGCAAATATCAAGGATAGGAGAAAATAGAGGGCCTTGAGAATTTCACAATGTCACCCATTAATAGCATCTGCATGAATTTTAGCAGTGTGAAAAAAAAAAACCAACTGGAATGGCTTTGTATCCAAAAAGAAATCTAGTCTCAGTAACCAGGGAAAATTTTAAGTTAGCAAATTACACTTTCTTATTTCCTTTGATTCCCCAACAAGGGTCTCAGCTATGATCAAAGCCCTGTTTTTCTGAGCAGCAACTGGCATATCCTTAAAGGTATAATTAGCTACCATAGTAACTATAAATTATAATCTTTCTTTGACTTCCCAGACAACCTAAATAAAATACCATCACTTTCCCCCTACAATTAATACTCCCTGAAGAAATATCTAAGTGTCATGATCTATCGCTAAACACGGAGCTCGCAGGCAACATTTCGCTCATTCTGAATGGCGCTTGCAGAGATTACAGCTTCTTGGAGTTCAGCAGAATGCATGGTTGCCCAACCTGCATGTGCAGGAGGAACCAACTATGCATTTGGGAGAGTGCCAGGGAAGGAGCAGCTGATAAAAGCCCTATTCACACATTTCCAAAAGAGAAGGAAGCAGCAAAGTGCTTCTTGGTGGGTTCTTGTCGTTATGGTTACCGTGAATGGCAGGCCTTGGTCTACCCAGCATTGCTCTTCTGAGGAGTCGCTGCCAACTTGTAGGGATATTTATAAAGATTCATTAGAATTGCAAGGGAGCAAGGAGCAATGTCCCATATCTAGAGCTTCTGGAAGTGTTTCCAAGGCACTGCCCTAAGGCTCCGCAAAGTTTCATTCACTCATGATGACCTTGAAGGTAGAACTCACGACTCCCACTATACAGAGTATACAGGATAAAGTAATAAAAGCACACAGAGTGTGGGGGTGAGGGGAATGTGAAGAGGAGAGTCAGCCTGGGCTTGTTCAAGGGTGTTATGGGAAGTGAGAAACTTTGCCCTAGAAATATTCCAGAGCAAGCCTTAAAGGCTGATGGGATTGACCCAGTTAAGAATCAGAGTCAGGAAAAAACTAGGGGAAAGAGGACTGAAGAGAGACTCATGGCAAAGGAGACAGGGATGACAGGGATCAGCAAACAGGGCTAGCCTTAGGCAGGAGGAAGGATATTTCACAGGTGGATAGCATGGTCTTGGATGATATGAAAGGCCTGAAGGATAAAGGGCATGGTGAGCTTGGGAAGGTAGCTGAAACCATGGGAAGAAATGGTTTAACCTGAGTTGCCTCCAGCCATGATCGAAATGAGGGTCCATTTTCTTGGAAAATTTAGGGTTTGATGCTGGAGAGCAGCCGAGGAAGGGTAACCTGGGTGCCGTGGTGATGTTGATGGTGTGCAGAGCTGAGCAGGAGAAACAAAAGGCCATGGCTCTAGCTCACTCTGGCTGCTTTGTTTGCTTCTTATATAGTACTTGCCACTCCATAAGGGTATAATTCAGTTAATTAAATTAGTTCATTGTTTCTTGCTTATTGTCTCCCTTTCCCAACCTATGAGAGTAGAGATATTGCTTGGCCAATTCAAGTCTCCATCTCCAAGGCACAAAGCGATACAAAAATGTTGTGGTGTTCAGTAAACATTGGATTAAATTAAATACATGAAGAACATCATCCATCCTCCATACAAATCCATGCAAGTGTTGAAAACAAAAATAATAAATAAAATGGGATGATGAGGAGAATGCTACCTGTTCAAAGACGCATTATTCTTTTCCTATTTGAGGAAGAAAATTTGGTGACTTATGACAAAGTAGCCAATAAATAATAGGGACATAGAGAATATCTCTGAATGGAACAAACAGCAAATAAGCACCCTTGCAGGAGGCAACGGGAGTAACAGTCAAAACTGAGACTGTGGTTTCAGTTTGCATTTCCCCGAACTACTTTTGGCATATTGTTGGCTATTCGTACATCTCTGTTATTTTAAATATGCATTTGAACCATCTGCTCGGATTTTGATAGTGGTATGTTTTCCTATGGATTTATGCAAGGTCTGTCCTCATATATTTCGGTTAAGACCCTCTTACCAAGGTTTGCAGTATCTTCATCCATTTCACAGGCTGGCCCTCACTTTGTTAATTGTCTCTGGTGATCTCTGGAAGGAGCCGTCAATGACAGTAGATGAAGTCTTCCAGACTGATGTCTCTTCAGAGGATTCTTAGTAGCAAGGTCCCAATAACTGCAGCTGATTCCCGGGACATCACAAAGCAGCGTGGGTGAGAGACAGCCTCAGATGCTACAACAGAGGAATACCAAACAGATCCGTCACTGTCAGAGTCTGCCCCATAAACCTCCACCCTGACTAGAAATCTGAGAGCAGTTGTTGACTTATTTCTTCCAGCAAAGTGCCACCCAGCTTCCTTCATTCCATTGAAACAACTCATTCTCCAACCTCCACTTCTCTCCTGGTCCATCATGTGTGTTCTTTATCACAATGTCTCTCTCCTTAGCAATTCGTATCAGAAGGACGTTCATTAGGGCACGGTACATTTAACCCCCTTTGAGAAAGATACTTTAAAAAGAAATGTTTCTTTGTGTCCTGAGTATGAAAGACCACGAGGTTGAGGAATTTAATAAATACCAACAGCTGTCAAATTCTCAAAAGGATTAAGTGAGCAGTTTTCAAAATACCTGTTTCTGGGTATAGGCTGAGGACCCGGAGCTTTCGTTTTTGATTTGTTTTAGTAAAATCCTAGTGTTTAATTATTAGTTTGCTGAATGACCACACCAGAACATTCACTGTAACATGACAAGACCTGAAGGGAGTAGACAGTAATTTGAAACACTAACCATGTGTTTTGTCTGAAAAATTAATACTTGTGGCATGACCGGAGTGGCAGGATCCTACCAATCAAAACGTAGGAGAAACTACAGGCTATCAATAAAAGCAGCTACTGTTCTGGTCTATGGCAGATATAATTGCTGCTATTTATTAACTCTGGCTATTTATAGAGGCACTATCACCGTCTCCATCACTACGCAATCTAGATAATAAAAAGGGAGCTAATTCTGCAAGCACATGATGCTCTACAGATTTTTTTCCATAAATTGGTTTTTCTTACTCTGTCTCCATGTGATGATATTGATACTAAAGATGAAAATTTGGGGATAAGAAAGTAACTACCAGGGACAGTAGAGGATGGGGTTAAGGTGTGAATAGAGACTTTCCTATCTCAGATATCCATAAGGCTTAATAACTCTGCCATACACAGAGAGGATAATAAGAGGTGACTGGTTCTGATGGACCTCGAGAAAGGAGGAGTTTATCAACTGGATCCGGCCAAATTTCACACATTTGAAGAAGAAACCAAAAACTTGTTAGTTCTAGTCTATGTTATTTAATTATAGCCATCAGCCATACTGGCCAAGGCATGAGAGGTTTTTGAGTGTTCTATAAACAATTATTAGCAAAATGGATTTGTTATTGAACAGATAGTTTTGATAAACTTGTAAAGAATGTGCTAGAATTATAACAACAACTACCTGTTGTCACAGACATTGTCACAAATACTAGCTACAGTCTGGAATGACAGCAGTTTGATTGCCTACATGGAAAGTCATTCATCATATTCATGTTTAGTGATTTTTGGTTGAATACATAATCTTCCCTTGTAGTCTTCCAGTGCAGGAGATGTTGAACCAGCAATAAAGGGAAATCACAATTAAGATAAGCCAGTTATGTTCTCCCTCCTTCTGCTCCTCATTGGGACATTGGGAGCTCAGTCCGGTGCTCCAGTGTGGGTCTCTGTCTCTATCTCCATCCATCGCCAGATGAAGGTTCTATGGTGATATGCAAGATATTCATCAGTATGGCTATAGGGTAGGGTCATTTTAGGTTCCATATCCTCAGCTGCCCCAGGAACTAACTGGGGACATCGCCCTGGGCACCTGGGAGCCCCTGGGGCTGATCTAGTGGGAGCTCACCAAGGCCAGCTGGACTGTGACTGAAAAAAAGCATGGGATAAAACCGGACTCTCTGAACATGGCGACAATGAGGGCTGATGAGAAGCCAAGGACAATGGCATGGGGTTTTGTTCCTACTTCATGTTCTGGCCTTGTGGGAGCCTAGCCAGTTTGGATGTTCACCTTCCTAGACCAGGATGGAGGGGGGAGGATTTTGGACTTTCCACAGGGCAGGGAACCCTGACTGCTCTTCAGGCTGGAGAGGGAGGGGGAGAGGAGTGGGGGGAGGGGGAAAGGAGTGGGGGGAGGGGGGAGGAATGGGAGGAGGGGGAGGGAAATGGGAGGCTGGGAGGAGGCGAAAAAAATTTTTTTTCAATAAAAAAAATAAAAAATAAATAAAAAAAGATAAGCCAGTTATGGTGGCACAACCCCTCCAGACAATGACAAGGTATTGTCATATAGTACAATTATAGACCATGAGGCATGAATAGCAGGCTGCACAAGAAACTCTAATAATTGCATCACTCTCTCTTTCAAGTTTGTGCATGTTGGTGTGTGTGTGTGCATTTGTACACATGCACAGTATGTGAATGTCAGAGGCAACTTGGGGAGTTAGTTCTTGCTTTGCACTTTGTTTGAGGCAGGGTCTCTTGCTGTTTGGCTGTGCTGTTAACTCCATGACAGCTTGTCCTGGAGCCTTGACAACTATTCCGTTCCTGCCTCATATCTCTCAGTGTTAGGAGTGTTAGGATAATGGATGCAGGCCAGTGCATCTGACATCTAATATGGGACCTGGGGATTCTGGGCATTGAAGTCATGCTGTCAGGCTTCCATGGCCAAAGCTTTTACTCAGTGAACCTTCTCACTGACCCTGGTTTTTATTTTATTTTATTTTATTTTTGCCTGTAGCTCAAAGTTTCCCACGTGGCCTATTATTTCTATTCTGATCAACTGGGAAATGGAGCTAAAGAACTAAGTCCTCACCTACATTCACACCTGTACATCCTCATGCACACCTCCCCCCACACACACACGCGTGCCCCCCCCCCCCCCCACACACACACAAACATTGATCCACAAAGCTGCATGGTCCAAGGAGCAACTTAAGATGTGACTCCAGGCGGGACTGTTGTCCCTCTTATGGGTCAAGTGGAAGGTGGAAAAATCATCTCCTTTTTTTGGCATTAGTTTTCTGGGGTGTCTATCTCTCCAGGAATTCTTTTTTTTTTTTATTGAAAAAAAAATTTTTTTCGCCTCCTCCCAGCCTCCCATTTCCCTCCCCCTCCTCCCACTCCTTCCCCCCTTCCCCTACTCCTCTCCCCCTCCCCCCACTCTTCTCCCCCTCCCTCTCCAGCCTGAAGAGCAGTCAGGGTTCCCTGCCCTGTGGAAAGTCCAAAATCCTCCCCCCTCCATCCTGGTCTAGGAAGGTGAACATCCAAACTGGCTAGGCTCCCACAAAGCCTGAACATGAAG
The DNA here is from genome assembly GCA_025134845.1 of Neodon shergylaensis. Taxonomy (NCBI): domain Eukaryota; kingdom Metazoa; phylum Chordata; class Mammalia; order Rodentia; family Cricetidae; genus Neodon; species Neodon shergylaensis. Next base: position 5,464,962 of record JABTXL010006842.1, read on the forward strand.
TAGGAATTCTTTGTTCCAAATCTTCAACTCAGTCCCTGTCGCCGGTGAGTTCACCTTGCTTCAGGGCAGCCCATTGTTTAGTAAACTCAATCTGCCTGATGGCGAAGGGAAGCTGGAGAGCAGCAGGTGCTGAGGCAGGCGCTGGGGTGGCAGAGTGCTAGCTCTTGCCATCTCTCCCACAGATCATCTCCCGGCAGCCTCATCCATAACCGGCCCCTTTGCTGCGTGATGTAGACCACTTTCTTCCTTCTCCATGCTCCTGGTGGGGAGGACTCACCGGGTTTTAAATGTTAGCAGGTTTTAAGCTTTTCTCTTTTTCCTTCTTCAGCCGTCCCAGAAAGAGCAGCTGCTTTTCTAAAGGCTGCCTTGGGAAAGGTTGCTTCATCTACCTTCATCTCTGAAGATTCTCTTGCTAGCATACTGAACACCTTCCCGTTAGATGGAGCTTTGATTTTCATGAATTATGAAAAGGCAAAGATGCTGGCAGGATGGGAGGAGAGATGGTATAGGTTTGCCTTTGAGACATTTTCCTTAGTATGAATTTTGAAAGCAAACATTGCCTATGTCCTTGTCCTCTCCTCTTACTCACGTAAAGAAAGATGGAGATGAAGGACCACCCTGTCTTCTGAAAGCAATGTCAACAGAAGAGGTGGTTCCATGACCATGCCTTCTCTAGCAAGCACATTAGCCTGGGGACTACAGGGAGGAGAGTGGAAACAGGGAACTCAGCTCAGAACTAACACTGGTTAGAAGACCTGTTCAAAGGCTTCAATTTTGTCTTTTAAAAGAAGGAACAAATAAAGGCTGTTGCATGACAATATTTACAAAACGCAATGAGCACCACTAGGCCCACCATAGGTGCTCCACCCGTAGTGACATCTTCAGGATTGGAGATCAACTAAATTCTGTCTCAACATTGCTTTTTACATTGTAACATAAACACATGTCTCTTTCCCTGTATGGTAGAAACACAATACGTCTGATGACTTTTTCTCATCTGTTTATTCAACAAATAGTTATTGATCTAGGCTATGGGAGGTATAGAGAATACAAAAGTCGCAGAGCTAACCATTGTTTCAGTAAGTAGTATGGTTTTGAGAATGTAAGAAACAATTCCAGCCATAAATAATGTACTGTATAATTGATGTTGTAACATAACAAGCCCACAGCATTGCAGATAAAAGAGGAAACCAGAATGTCCCGAGCTTGCAAAGAACAGGAACAGAAAATGACTCAAGAAAAGAGTGAGCAATGTCAAGAGTAAGGAAGGAAAGATTGAAGTTCGACAAGCTAATCCACAAAAGACCATGGAAGTCTTACAGTTTATAGCATCGTCTATTTTAAGGGAATCACTTATGCATTTTTGTATAGTCATGCTGATGGTAAGATGGAGAAAGAATAGAATATTAACCACAAATGAGGACTCCAGGCAGAAGCTAATGCAGTATTCATGGGAAGAGATGTTGGCTTTGAAGGTAGATAAAGACAGATAGATCCCAGACTTTTCACGAAGCTCAACCTACAGCACCCACAGCTGATGAGAACTGGAGGCTGGTAGTGGAAAAGGAAGTAGCAATTTGGGGTAGGTTAATTTAGTTCCCTGACGGTCAATCAGAATGAAATCTCAACTTTCTCATGAACCATTGATAAGACTGATCTATGCTGAGAAAAGCTGATGGTATATTTACCAGAGTTACTTTGGCAAAACAGTCACCTCGCCAGTTGAGGTTCTGAACCCTCAAACCAAGTCTCCAAAATTCTAGAAGGTTGACTTGGAATTTTGACACGCTCATTGACATCTTCCTGTGCAATAATGGACTTCAGCCACTTGATGGCCACATTTCAAAGTCCTTGCTCTAACCTCCACAAGTCAGTTGGACAATTTTCTACATAATCCGTCTGTCAACTCTGAGACTAAATAGATAGGAATCTTCTATTAATTAGTAGTTTCCATAAGTACATCTGATATACAAGGGGTCTTCACTAAAAAATTATTTAGCAGATGACAAAGCTGATGGATATTGTTGAAAACATAGTTTCCAAATATTCAGTATAATTGTAGTTTCGTTCATACCATTAAAATTCTGATGGCCACCATTCTACACTATTTAAAAGGTGTTCCAATAATTCACTGCTGAGCTAAATAATATGATTACCAGACTAGTAATGTTCTATAATCATAGTATTATCTATCTTGGAAAAGGGACAACCACAGGAACCCAAAGAAAAGTTCTATTGGGCATTGCTGATTAAAGAATATCCTGGAAACAACCCTAGGCTCACCAACAGAGCCATTCTTAGTGGGAATGCGCATGAGGCTTTGTATCCAAATAGTCTTCCATGACAAGAGCATTTGGAACAGGAATTTGGTCTGATATGATTAACTATGCAGTTTACGGAGCTTTCTGCTTTGGTTCTCTGCTCATCAAGTACATTTCTGATCAGAATGTGGTCCACAGACAAGGCTGCCTTCAGGGAAAGAACATTTCCTTCCTGCGTTTGGGAGTACTTTTAACCTCCTGTCAGCCATCTCTTGCAGAAAATATACTGCCTTCCCACTCAGCTGTCTGCAGGAAGAAAATGTTTGAACAGATGCTTCTCCTTTTGATAATCACTTCATCCTGTAAATCAATTTTGTAAGTCAGTCTAATGAGCTCAGATCTTTTATGGTGAGCCAAGAAAATCTGAGTCGATAGTCCCAAGAGTCCTTCACCAAGGTGTTTATTTGGCATGGTCAATTTCTTTTCTTTTCTTTTCTTGTCTTGTCTTGTCTTGTCTTTTCTTTTCTTTCTTTCTTTCTTTCTTTCTTTTTTTTTTTTTTGAGGAATACAGCTAGACTTTCTTATCTATTGGTGATATGACCATTAGTATCAGATGTAAACATGTACACTTTCTACAGAGTGTTTCTACTACCTGTGTTAGGGCTTAACCTCAGCCCTGACACAACTCAAGTATGACTGGAAGAGGAGAGGAACATGTTTTAAAGAAAACAAAGGCAGAACAATGATTGCAAAAGGAGCAGGCAGTTCAACACTCACTCTGGAACTGTAGCTGTTGTCAACATCAGTAAGCTGATAATAGCACATATGTTATCATGAAGTAATAGTGATATTACTTAACTACTTTATGTCTCTGTGGTAACATATCCTACATTTTCACTAAATATTTTGATAATGCTTTTATAAGAGGGTAGCTTTGCAATATTACTTTCTGGAGAGAAAATTACAAATATATTCTAGCCTTTCTACTAATACAATTTCATTGTTGATAATTTAGAAAAACCTCCTTGTTGCTCACGATTAGAAATGTTTTCTTTTCTAATATCTTCAGAGCTATTCATTTTCCTCTAAGCACAGCGTTGGCTATACCCTACAAATTATATTTTCATTCTCAATTTATAACTGATTTTTAACTTTTAAAAATTAAAATATTATATTTTTAAAATGTTATAGTACATATGTATATACACATACATATATACACACATACGTGAATGTATGTTCATACATGCATGATGTGTGTATGTTTGCTGGAATATGTGTCAATGCATGTGTGGAAGCATCAGGTGTCCTTCTCTATCACTCTCTGTCATGTTCCTTTAAGGCAGGATTTCCCACTAAAACTGGAGCTCAAGTTTTTGGGTTAGGCTGGCAGCTAGCAAGCTGTGGCATGAGTGTTGTGGCATAGGCAGACACACAGATGGAGAAATAAAATAAAAATTATAGAAAAGCGCTAATTTGACAATCCTAGGACTGCTACCATTTCAAAGACCTGTGTTGGTGAAGAGAGCTGCTTGTTTGTCCCAGATGCTTGGCTAGCTTAGACCCAAAATAATCACACAGAAACTGTATTAACTAAATCACTGCTTGGCCCATTAGCTCCAACTTATTATTGTCTAACTCTTACATCTTAGTTTAACCCATCTCCATTAATCTGTGTATCCCCACGTGGCAGTGGCTTTCTGGCAAATTTTTGACATGTCTGACTCTGGCGGCTTCATGGTGTCTCTCTGACTCTGCCCTTCTCCTTCCATATTATAGGCCAAGTCAGTTTCTTTATTCATTAGCCAATAAAAGCAACACATAGACAGAAGGACCTCCCACATCAGACCTGCTTGCAAGATTAGCTCTTAGCTAGTCTCTGAAGGTCACTTCTCACTCTGAACTGGGGGAGAGTGCTCCATGGTGCCTGGAACTCTTGGTGACAGCAGCATGACTTTTGCTGAGTCTCTGTTCTCTTCTGCTAGAAAGAGTGTAAACTCTCTTTCCTTAGTATAGGCCTGGTCACTGAGTGCCTTTGCCCTCAACCAGAAGCTACTGCCTTCTTATTACAAAAGATTTTCTCTAACCACCCAGCATGATTGTTGGGATCTCATGTTCTGAGGTCTCACACAGTGTCTGCTAACTGTGCTATATGTTTTTCTACTTTATCATTTTTAAAACTACTTATCAGTGCTAACTGGCATTGCCCCTGTCTATAGCAAATAAATTTCAGTTCTAGTTTGCCTGGGAAGACTTACCTAGGGTAAATATTGAATTTCTGTTAAGATTTATGAAATTATAGAATTCCTCCATTTTATTTGAGTACTCAGGCTAGGAACAGTTCTGCATGGTCTCTGGGTTGTTGTAGAGAAACTGTGGATGGGGGCATTATTCATGGAGAAGATGTAAGTGGTGGTCAAATAAGGTAACAGAATTCTCTTTATTGAAATTTTGACCTAGAATAAATACCATGACACACTTATCTTATGGACTGAACCTATTTATTATGACACAAGATTGAATAGACTCCTGGAGCAATGCTCAAACCCACTGTAGGAGGCTGAGAGAAGCCACTAGCCGCAATAATGAACCAGAATGGTGTCATGTCTGGATCCCAGATACCAGAGTTGGAAAGGATATAGGACTAGAAAAAGAAAAGCAAGGCCAAAATCTACCATCAAGTCCAGAGTGTGGGCAGAAATAAGAGATGGATCCAATACAAATGCCCATGAGAAAAACACAAGCAAAGATGAAAAGAAGAGGCAGACACGAAATGGTGAATGACAAGTCTTGGAAGACAACTCAGTGAGTAAAGTGTTACTGAGCAAGTGTGAGGACCTGAGTTCAGATTCCCAGAACCCATGTAAAAACGAGCATGGCAGCATGCATGCATCTGTAACCTTAGTATTGGGGGAAGGAGAAAGGAAGATTGGATCCCTGGAACTTACTGTCCAGCAAATCTAGCAAATTGGTGAGCTCTGGACACTTAAAAAAGATAAAATAGAGAACAATAATGAGGAAGGAAGATACTTCATGTCAGTCTTGATCTCCATATGTGCATCCATGTGTGCACATGTATGTGTGTGTGTGCGCACACACAAGCACACACACACATATGGGAGGGGCATGTGGGGAAGAGGGAGAAATTATGCAACCCAGAACATCTTCCCTAAATATCTAAATGTTGCAATCAAATATTCCACAACCTCAGGGATACAGTGGATGGATAGTGGTTCCAGTTTAAAGGTGGATCCAGGGTCAAATGGGAGGGCTGTTTATCTGTCCACATCCCTCCCCTTGGGCAGCATCATCTCCGGCACAAACCCTAGCCATCACTCTGGATTCAGGGTCTTATCATATGGGAGCAGTCGCACACAGTGTTAAACCAAGAGCCTAGGGGCTGTGTTATTTCCCCTTCCTGCAAATACAAAATATGAGCTAGTTTCTATGCCTAAAACCAAAACGCTATTATTAACTTGTTCTCTCGATTGAAAGGAGGAAATGATGTGAGATGGATGGGACTCGAGAGGGAGCTGAATGGAAGACAGCAGGAGGTCAAACTGGAGGAACTGATGTGGGCTTTAGCTGAAAAGCCAGGAGCGCTGTGATTTTTATGTTTTAGTATTTATATGAGTCAACGGATTAAGGCTGGCACAGGGTGTAAACATGTCCATCCCCAGCCTCTCCCAGTTTGCATTTGTGTAGAGGTTAATGAGTGGTCTTTCCGGTACCATTGTGTCTGGGTTCACTGTGTGATCACCCTGTGACAGAGAAGGGAAAGGATCAGTAATTACAATGTGCAGAGTAGGGAGATGCTGACTCCTGGATCTCTAGAGGAGGAATAGGAATTCATGTCTCTTAGTGACAGAGTCTCACTTCCTGGTCCAGAGGTATGGGGGACAGATGATGCCATCACACCTTGAGCGGCTGCTTCTGTCAATCATTCTTACTTACAGAGCCCCACTGGGGCTATACTGGATGCCAGGCTCTTCTCCAAGACCCAACAAATCCCTCATCTTTGAATACTGTTTATTGCTAATGTTTTATCTAAAGACCAGAGTAGGGGGAAATCATAAGACTTAAGAGAAAAACTTGAAAATAAAATTTCAAATCTAGCCTTTTCCAGCTTGGCAGTAATTTCTGGAACTCTAGATGGGTAAGGAAAGTGATGGCCGGGGATGTGGTTCGGTGGTCAAGTGTTTGCCTACTATACGGAAAGCGCTTGATTCCATTTCCAGAACCACAAAAAGAAAGGAAAACCGTGTAACACAAATAAGCCATCAACCTGAACAAAAGCCCAGCTCATCCAACCCCAAGAGATTATATGAAAAAAGGAAAGGCCGGGGAAGAGTTGGCAATAGAGAGGACACAGTCTCTACTTCACATCTGAGAGTCTGGAAGGAAATCACGTCATAGACTGCCACACACAGACCTAGAGGTGACTGGTTCAGAGGTGACTTGGTGGTTTGACAAGAACAGGACTTGTCCACTTGTGATCGCCAGGTGAATATCACTCAGGAACCTGTTAAAGTCAAACAACACTTGAGCCCCACCACAGACCCCACTGATCAGAAACTTGAAGTAGGAATCGGTACCTTGTCTCAGTGGGTGTTCTAGGCAATGATGTCAAACCCTAAAGTTTGACAAACACAGATGAATAGGAAAGATGCTGTATGACATTGCCACATTGTCATCCATTTCTGTCACATACGTGACAGCTGGGTGGAAAGGTGTAGAGACTGTCACAAATTCTACTCTGTCAAGATGTGAGGAAGAGGTCCTGGAGAGATGGCTCAGTCAGTGGAGTGCTTGCCTTGCAAGAAAAAGGACTTGAGCTTGCTCCACAGAATCCACACGAAAAGCCAGGCACTGAGACATAGTCTCATAATCCAGCTCTAGGAGGGACAGAGTGGTGTACTGGGACTAATTTGCTAGCCAGTCTGGCTGACAAGCTTCAGGATAAGAGACTTTGTATCAAAGAAGATGGATAGTATTCCTGGGGACCACATGCAATGATTCGCTCTACTTCTTTCTGCACTACCACACATATGTGCATGCACAGCAACAGAAATGTGCAGTACAGGAACATGCGCACAAACACCAACACATACACATATTAAGGAAATAATAAAGCAGAAAACTTCAGTTGCAGGCCTGATGTAGGCAGCAGGGTAGGATTTCTGAGGCTTCTGCAGTACCGGAGACATCAATGATGAGCTAATGCAAGTCATGCCTGGGGGTCAAGGCAACAGATGCAGGACCAGGAGCACAGCTGAGGTGGCCTCTACAACAGATTTAAGCAGGCCACATAGGAAGGCTAGTAATATCTCTAGGAAGCTGACCAGCACAGGTAGTGCCCAGGGACCATCAGGTACCAGTATCTGGGGACCTCTGTCACCCTCGATCATTAGCCATACGTCATCTCCCAGCCACCCAGATGGCATCTAGGATAGGACCCAGCAGAAGGAAAATAAATAAAAAGATAAAAAATATTACCCATTAATCTTAGGAGCTTATATAAAAAAAAAAGACTTCCATTGGTGTTGGATAAAGTTGAATGAGTTGAACTACATTTGCCATTCATTTTCCTTCCATAATTCAATGGACAAAAGCCCATGAAGACTATAGCAGCTACGGAGGAACCAAAGAATTTATCTTCTAGGTATGCAAGGAAGCTCTACCCAGGAAATCTCAACAATATGGTTGACCACACAAGACCTGCTTAGCAATGTCACCAGATGACATGCTAACGTGAACAAGGGAAATTTCCCAAGCCCCCAGCTCTAAATGAAGACCTACAGACCATCAAGAACTGCTGAGAGAGGGAAAATCAGTTTTCTCCCAGGATGAGCTCCTTGACAGGTTACCAAGTCCCCAGTGGTCAGTTCTAGATACATATACATATGAGAAGTACTGCAAGCACTCACTCAGTAGGATGGATACGTGACAGACAGATGAGATAGATAAATAAGTAGGTAGGTAGATGATAGATAGATAGATAGATAGATAGATAGATAGATAGATAGATAGAT
>JABTXL010006842.1:5473264-5499875 GCA_025134845.1 Neodon shergylaensis
GATAGATAGATAGATAGATAGATAGATAGATAGATAGATAGATAGATATAGATAGATAGGAAGACAGACAGACAGATAGATGATAGATAGATAGATAGATAGATAGATAGATAGATAGATAGATAGATAGATAGATAGATAGATAGAGAAAGAGATCGAGAGATCGTGCATTTGGATGGGGATGGTGGGAGACATAGGAGGAATTTGAGGTGGAGAGGGAACATTGGCAAAGGTGTAAATATAGTACTCAAGTTTGAAATTATCAGAAAGGACTCCAAAGTTAAATTTTGAAAGAGAATGAATTTGTCTCTCTGAGTAAGCCCACGTCTACAACTTTACCCTTCTGAAGCATTATGGAATCCTACACACCCACTGAAGATGTCACACCAATATGCTTCTTTCCCACCTAGAGCTATGAAAGCAAATCCAGTGCTAAACATTCACATCAAAAACATTCACCAAAAGTCGTGGATCTATTTGCAAGGCTCTCCTGTTCCTTTATTGTCATAGCTGCAAAATCTGTAGTTGCAAACTGGGACTCACGTAGGTGAGAAAACATAACTGAATGATTCACTTTTAAAGTATTCTCTAGAATAATATACATCCAGAGAAGCACACAAATCCAACTGTTTGTCTCAGCCTGTGCCTCCACAAACAGAGCATGAAAAACAGCCATCTTTGTCAAAAATAGAACTCTACAAAAATTCTAACAGCTCTCCTTGTGCCTTTTCAATTACTAAGTTCTTTCCTAATGTGAATCTTTTTTGATATCTAACTCCAGGTATTTTTCAAAAGCTTAATAAATAGAAGTATCTAGCACCTACTCTTTGGGCCTAGATTATCCCACCCCAATTTTTTATTTAATAAATTCATCTCTCTTGTTTGTATGGCTATAGTTTATTAATTCTGTATGGTATTCCTTTATAGATATGTGCCACTTGGCAGACATTTTGAGATTAATATATATGAAAAAATACTGCTATAAACATGTCATATACCTGTCACTGTTCTCTTTTGTTCACATTGTTCCATGTATCCATGATTTTCACTTTTTCATGTTGAATAATATTCCATTGTGCATGTTCCAATACTTTTCAGCTTTCATATCAATCATCTGAACTGTTTTCACCTAGGTATTATATTTTTAAAAAGTCTTTTGTACTTTTTTTTTGTAAATAGAATTCCATTTTCTTAATACCCAAAAGTGAAGGGTTTTCTTCCTACCTCCATGTCCTGCTGTTTGTGGCATTTATCTTGTAAGGAGAATTAATGTAACTCTGGGTTTTTTCCCATTTGCCTTTCACCTGGAGAATGAAGGACTGCATTGTGTAATATCGGGGGGGGGGGCATGGTTGAGTTTGAATTGCTCAGCCTCTTAGGCTCCTCCTCTTCTCTCCCTTGACTACTCATGGCATTATTTATTCATTTTAGTCTCATCTATCATCTTTATCTTGGCAGTAATTCTTTCTATCAGTTTTTCAAGGTCTAATATAAATTAGGAGTATTATCCAGAAGGTATATGAAATTAAGAAATAAGAACCTCGTTTACCCTGCCCTTCCTATCCCATCTGCTTTTATTTGAGTCTAGATTTTCTGTGTGTGTAATTCTGTAAAGTGTGTTATTGTTGTTATAGACAGTTGATGTTTCCTTATCTGCCTTCTCTGCTTCCCACATCTTGAACTCCGTGATTTTGTCTGGAGTCACCCCTTCTCTGCTCAGGATCCACATTTTTTCTTCTTATAGGGCCTTCTGATAGCCAATTTTCAGCATGTCCTTTCTTTTAACTTGTTGCACATACTCCATGCTCTTCAGACTTTGTTTGTTTGCGGCTGTCATTGCTTCTCTTTCCCTGTTTCATTTTCTGCCAAGTTCATAGCCAGTTTCCCTTTTATTCATCTGATAGCATCTTTGGAAGCCAGCTGATTCTGTGGGCCTTGTTTCTATATTTAGTTTTCAGTGACCTTACTGTGATAGTCTAGACTTGTTTATTTTAGATATATACCATTTCAGACTCATAACACTTTCTCTGAAGCCGATGGTTTTGTCCATGTCAGATATCCTGGCCATCATCACTTTTCAAATGATGTTTTTTCCTCATTCTTTCTCTTTCTTTTTCAGGAAGGGGTTTCTATTTTTATTTATGTTAGACCTTACATCCATAAGTACTTGGTGCTTTTGAAGGGGGTGATAACTGTTATCCTTTTCTCTGTTTGTGACTTGATCTGTGCATTTTCTTGGGACTTATATTTCACTACTACAGATTCTCTTCTTGTTTTAAAACAGTCCTCCAGTTTACAGGCCACTAGCATCAAGCTATCTATTCTGATACCGCACCCTCTGGCATCTGCCATGTTACATTCCTTTCCCAGTAATTCTCTGTCTTTTAGCCACCTATGACATGGCTCCATCATTTAACATTGGACTCCAGGATCATCTTCTTTTCCACGATGACTCTCTTGGCCTTCTTCAAACAGGACCAACTTTATTCATACCTCCCAAGTTGTTACCTTCAGACTAGGCCAGGACCTACCCTATACAGCACTCACTTGCCTGCAAGTTTGCCTCCTGGTGGTGAACTGGATTTTCTATACATTCAAAGACTTCAGATCCAGGTCAGTCATGGGGGCTGGACAGCTACTAAGGTATTTCTTCTAAATGAATGAATACAATTGTAGAATTTGAATCTCTCAGGAGGAATGTTTCAAAGGATGCTGATGTGTGGGGATTAAAGGAAATCAAATCAAGAAGTATGCCTTGGGAGTCAAAAGAGCTTTTGATTTTTTTTAAATTACAAAAGAAAAGAAATATAGGAAGGAAAGAAGGAAGAGAGAGAGAGAGAGAGAGAGAGAGAAAGGAAGGAAGAAAGAAAGGAATGAAGGAAGGAAGAAAGAAAGAGAGGGAGAGAGAGAGAGACAGAGACAGACAGACAGACAATTCACTATATATGATTCTACTGTGTAACCTGAACTGAGCAGTTCTGCTCAACATGCCTGCTCTAGAAGGTAAAGTCAAGACAAAACAGACTGAGTTCTGCACAGGTCTCCCTGTGAAGGAGGAGTGTGCCCTGAGCATGTGATTGAATGCGCATGTTGGGCTGCTGTGTGGTGGATTTGGGTGCAACTTCCCATAGATACCTGTTACCAGAAACTCTAATGGAAACCAATGAAGTCTCTCTCTCCCTCTCTCCCTCTCCCGCTCTCTCTCTCTCCTCTCTCTCTCTCTCTCTCTCTCTCTCTCTCTCTCTCTCTCTCTCTCTTTCTCTCTCTCCCTCTCACTCTCCTCCCTCTCTGTAGGCATGTTTAGGAGCTGAGAATGTGGAATCTCCAAGGTCAGAGAAACATAGGATGAGTACTTGAATCCCAATTATCTTGGTAAATAATCTCCAGGAAACTACATGGTCCCTGTCCACTTCAAGGCTTTAGGGAGCTGGAGGGTGGCTGATAAAGGCCCCAGAGTAAGGAAACATGTGGTGACAGGCTTTAGGTGAAGCTGTCAGCACTACTGCCCCAGTTCAGACCTCTCTCGGTGCTGATTTGTGCGTTCCTTGGGTTGTCATAGAAACCAGAGCTTTCCCTGTGACTCCCAACCCCTTCGCTCTGTATTTGGTTTTCCACTTTTAATGAAACTAGGTATGCAGTAAAGGGCACACCACTCTTTCCCACAAAGCCCTGGCCTCTCAAAAATCTAAGTAGATCCCACATTGTCATGCATCTGGTGAAGCACGAAGGTGCTGTAGGGAGCCCTGATCGCCACCGTCACCTGATACCGGCGACTACCAGCTCCAAGCAAGAGCTATTTTTAGATTCCGAGGTCAGACACAGGAGAAGAAGAATGGATTAATAAAATATAAGAAAGTAGAGAAAACAGTCTTTTGACCCAAAGGGAGTATTGCTGAATGTGCTGTTATAATTTGGAAGATAACCCCAATCGAAGGGAAGCAAAGAAGCCCTCTGTTGATATCAAACTGAGTTTAATAAAGTGTTAACGAGGCCACCATAGTTACCAATATCTCAATTGTCCCCTTAGTGGGAATTTGTGCCTTCATCTGGCTTCACTGGGAGTGTATAGAATTCTGTTCCTCCAGGTTTTCTGAAGTGCTTAATGTTATTTCTCTACAAAGAGGTTGTTTTTTTAAGACATGATCCATTTCTCGCTACTTTGCTGCTTATGGTTGTTACGACTAAGGTAGTGTTACCTTACAAAGTAAGTAGTAGTTTGTAAAAACTCAGATAGGGCTGCTATGGCTCAGTGGGTGAAGTGCTTGCAGCACAAATGTGAGGATCCGAGTTCAGATCCCCAGCCTGGATGCAATGGTGACTATCTGTCATCACAGGGATCTTACAGCAAAGTGGAAGTGGAAACAGGAGAATCCTTGGAAGTTTGTGGGCTAGAGAGCCTATCTGCCATCCTAAGGCTTCTATTCCTAGTGATAAAACACCATGAACAAACAGCTCAAGGAGGAAACAGTTTATTTCACATAATACAGTTCCACAGAGGGAAGTCAGCTCAGGAATACAAACAGGGCAAGAATCTGGAGGCAGAACTGAAGCCGGGACCATGGAGGAGTGCCGCTAAGACCCACCTGTTCAGGGATGGCACCACTTCCAAGGGGGTGGGACCTCCCACATAGATCGTTAAGCAAGACGGTACCCCACAGACTTACCTACAGGTCAGACTTAATGGGAACATTTCCTCGATTGTAATTTCTTCTTCTCAGGTAACTCTAGCTTGTGTTAGGTAGATATAAAACTAGCCAGCACACCTGTGTACTTAGCAGCAAACAGTAAGTGACTGAAGTAAGGCAGAAGATGAGGATGGACAGCTAAGGTTGTCCTGTGACCTCTACATGTGCATCAAGTGATACACACACATGCGCGCGCGCACACACACACACACACACACACACCACTTTTTAAAAAGTTTATAGAATGAATGGTTTACTCATTTCCTCTTCTTCTAACATGGTAAGAAACAAGGCTTGCTGAGTGCCTTTCTTTAAGGTATATTGAGCAGATGATGGCTGTGGAGTTTTGGTTGTAGCTTCTTCAAGATCTTTGCTGCCTCCATCTTTGCTAGTCAACAGCAAGCCCTACTCAGAACGCAACCAGAACCGGTGTTCTTCCTGCATGCTCCAGTCTTCAAGGCCTTACCTTATACACATTCTCACATTCCCTCTCTCCTCCTAACTTCTGAATCTGTCTCCAGCAGAAGTTGCTGAGACCCACCTCTGTGCCCTGACCGTGTCTGTGTGTGTTAGAGAAGGTAGACATCATGCATTTGTGCCCCCAGCCAAGTGTTCATGAATATGACAGACATGTGTTTGCACAATCCACCAACCCTCTGGGATCCACAGTACCAGGTCTTTACCATTTCTGAATGCAATTAAGGACAGCCATCATTCAGGATCCTAAATCATTTTTCCCTTGACCTTTTGTGTGACCAAGTGACATAGAAAAGGACAGAACAAATGTTCATCAAAATGAGTCCACCATCCAAGGTGGAACTGGTGAGTTTGCCTCAGGCTTTACAGAAAACAACTTCCGGTATTTTGACCCCTCTTTAAGTTGAAGAGTTCACACCCATAGAAGCAAAGGGCTGGCGTTTCTTTGTTGACTGAACCTTTTTGTTCACTAGCACGTATTTTGAAACCACTGAAGTTATTCTATTTTATTTTGCTGTTCGGAAACCACGTATCTCACACAACTAACTACGCCTAGTGCAGACAGACTATCACTTGGCCAGCAAGCACACAACTTCTCAATGCTCCCAGGCAACTTGCTCTTCAGAGTTGAACACCAGTCACCACAGAGGGTCTTAAAAGTGGATCCTGTGGACAGGATCATTCCTGTAGGTGATAACACAAATAGCAAGCTCAGAACTTGGATCACATTTGCCCTTCTTATGTCAACAATGAAAACAGAAGATCTTTATGCAAAACCTGGAATATTCAGGTTTTTTTTTTTCCTGAGAAACATGCCTATTTTTAACCCCGTGAGTTACCTGGAAGTTCCTTTGACCTTAAGTCTGGTGAGCAAAGCTCTGACCAATGAGAACGTATCCCCAATCTCTGGCCCAGAGCTTTCCATTTTAAAATCACAGGATGTGGCAATCCCCAGAGCAGTTACACCCATCCATCCATCCTTACATGTCAATCACCACCCTGACCCCACTGACTCCAATCAAGAACATTTCCACTTTCCCCTGAGCATTGACTGATTTAGCTTGTTCATCAGTCAGGAAATGGTGAATTATGCCTTCTAACAGATATTCAAAACTGTTTGCCCTAACATCACAAAAGCTTACATTCTAGTCTTTCGGGTCTATAGTGGGGCTAGACAGCCCTCTATGGTGCCATTTTCCTGTGAACTGCTAAGCAGTCCGGGTTATGTTTTTATCCCAGGGACACTCAGTCTCTTCACTTGACTGAGCAGAAAACCGTCTCAAGAAGTTGAGAAACCTTGTCTCATGAATTTTAATTTGGGGGCCATGAGATCTTTCATTACAATCACTCAGTTGTGCCACTGGAGCACAAAAACATACACACAATATGTAAATGACCAAAGATGGCTGTGTTTCCAGAAAATTTAATTTACAAAGGCAAGTAGAGCTGGATTTGGTCAGCAGGTTACAGTTTAGCCAACATGTCGCTCCTGGTCCAAAATCTCTCCCTGGTAATTCAAAGTTTTTTTTTTTTTTTTTTTGTCAGGACATAACTCATACCATGTTGCTCATATTTTATCTGCTAACGCAAATCACAGGGCTATGTTTTGGGAGCCAGGAAAATATGATTTCCATTTTCAGAGTGAGAAATGGAAAAATATTCCTAAGTAGTGATGTCTCTACATTTCCCAGGGTATTTTGTAATGCTGGTCATAAACGGAAGCTCCAGGAATAGGAATTAAAATGAGCCATCTGCTATGGTCTGAATATCTGTGTCCTCCCGCCCCAAAATTCATATCCATTAAGGTGACAGTATGAAGGGGGGTGAAAGGAGGAGGTGATTAGTTCATGGGAGCAGAGTCATCCCGAATGGGAATAATGCCCTTGTAGCATCAGCTCAAGCAAATTCAGTTGCCCTTTCTACTATCTGAGGACAGAGCAAGAAGCATCCCCCATGAATTAGGAAACTGACTCCTGCTAGACACCAAGTCTCTGACTCTTGATCCTGGGCTTCCCTCCTCCAAAAGGATGAGAAATAAATTTATATTTATAAGCTATTCACTTCATGGAATTTTATTACAATAGTCTTGGATAGTTAATTTAATGTGTCATTTTGACCTGGTTAAGGAGCACTCCCATATTGAATAAAACATAATCTCTCTGCCTGTCTGTGAGGTTATTTCCAGAAGAGATTAGCATTTGAATCAATGGGTTGAGGAAAGCTCTGTTCTCAGCAGTGGGAGCAGACTCTGATAGGACAAAAACACCAAAGAGGGGTGAACTGACCTTCCTCTTGCAGCTGAGACAAACATCTTCTGCCCTTGGACATCAGAGCCCCAGGTCCTTGGGCCTTTGCTCTCTGCTTGGCAATTATACCGTCACTCTCTCCAGCCCCGAGTTCTCTTTCATCAACTTGCAAACAGCATACTGAGAATCTTTTGGACTCCATAATCATGTGGCATTTTTCTCCAGGAAACCCAGACTGATAACACCGCCAAGAACTATCAAAACATCATCTTGGATCTGAATCTCAAACCCTAAATCACTTGGTTCTTCACAATCGCTCTTTAGTGTCTCAGTATCCATAATCTTTGTCTTCCTCGAGCTACTTAGCAATCATGTTAGGCACTGCAGGATAGCGGGATCTGGAAACCAAACAGCATGATCTCACACTTGCCATTTGTGTTTGTGTCCTGAGCTTTGTTGGGACTCAGTTCTGGTGTGTCCTTCAATGGGAAATGGCACATTCTTTATTAGTTACATTCATTGCTGCTGTGACCATATTGGAAAAGAAAAGGGAAAACAGCTAAAGGGAAAACAGGTTTGTGTTGGTTTATGTAGTGAGGAGGCAAGCAGGCCTGATTTTGTCCCACCCAGCTCCCTCATGGCTAGATTTACACCAGAAATAACAACACACAAATTGTATTCATTTAAACACTGCCTGGCCCATTAGCTCTAGCCTCTTACTGGCTAACTCTCACATCTTGATTAACCCATTTCTATTAACGTGTGTAGCACCAAGAGGTGGTGGCTTACACAGAAAATTCTAACCTACATCCATCTTGAGCCAGAGCTTCATGGCGACTGCCTGACTCTGCTTTCTTCCTCCCAGAATTCTGTTCTGTTTACTCCACCCACCTAAGGGCTGGCCTATCAAAAGGCCAAGGTAGTTTCTTTATTAACTAATGAAAGTAACACATACGCAGATGACCCTCCTACACCAGGTTTACACTTTAAGAGGATTTTATACAATTTCAACTTCAACGGTCACTCCCGAGGATTCAGGAAAGTAGCCCACGTCAATCACTAAACATAGAAATGCTTGGCATCTAACAAATTCTTACCCCACGCAATTCACATATATGCCAGAATCAATCTCTTTCCCTTGTAGGCAGGTTTAGAAGAATCTCTGCTAGATGAAAGCCAAATGCATCAAGACTACAGCTGGGTATTCTGATGCAGCCACACAACTGTATGCTTACTGTCCCACCCAGCTCTTACAACAGTCATTGCTTCCTATGTGTGTGACACCATAGGAAACAAGCAGAAGATCTTTTAAGAAGAACAACTAAACTACCCTATAATAAAATGTAAAAGTTTTAACACATTCCTACGTCTGTGTTAAAGTTAAAGAATAACACATGAATAAAACTCATTTACATGCAATCTCGTATGTATGTTAGATGACTAACATCCACGTACAAACCCAAAGGGGCAAACACATTGTTTCTAAGAAGGAGGCTGCCCCTGGGAGGACCCTGCATTTGCAGATAATGTTGGGAAGTGTGAGAAGCTCTGTGTGTTAACACACTTTACACTTGAGCTGCATACAAATATTGAGGCTGCAGGAGAGGAAGGGAATTAGGCAGAGTCCCAGTCATCCTTCTCTTTGTCTTTCTATAGAATTCTCAGTAATTATTCATCTGCCCCAGAAGCCCTTGTGAACTTAAGCATATTCTTTGAATATCTGAAAGAAAATTCTGGGCTCGTTGTCATGTGGGTATTGAGGCAGGAATGATGGCTGTCTGTGGATTTCCAAGTTTGAAAACTGTACGGCTTGTGAGCTGTCCCTCACTTGACTGCTGGTTCAGAATTGGCAGCAACCTAGGCTGTAAACAGTGAGAGGCCAGAGAGTCAGCATGGTGTGTGGTATTAATGTGGTCTCTGTTTAGCAGGAAGAAGTACCAAAGTAGATTACCAGTCATAGTTGAAAAATAAAAATAGAATAAGGCCGTTAGTACAGTGTCATAAGCAAATACCAGATGTGCACCTATCAGTGCCACACATAGCTCAAGGATATATAAAATTTTGCCGTTTGTAGACAACATATGCAAAGTGGACTATGAGTAGGGTGGGCAGATTTAAGGATGGATGGGTAGATGAATGGATAAACAGATCGGTGGATGGATGGACAAATAGGTGGTTAGTAGATGGATGAATACACACATTTTTAAAGAACAAAACAAACTGAGAGGGTCAAGTGGGCCAGTGAGTACCAGACGGGGGGAATTAGTTATCTCAGTTCTCATGACCTGACCAACCTTAACCTCAGTGCTTCCCCACAATTACCCCCCCCCCCGCCCGGCGCAAGTTGGTTGCTATGAGGAAAGCAGTGCCTCCCATTTACCTTGCTCAAAGAGTTCGAGCAGTTCATGCAAATTGGTCAGCCGCAATGAGTGGATTTAACAGCTGGTTTCACTGGTTTTTAAAGTTAAGATAATGTTTCAAGAGTCATTCTAAAAAGGTAATATCACAGAAGAGTCCAAGTGTATGACATTCTGGAATCAGAGCCAAAATAACGTTGGCCGTCCAGAGCTTTGGGACCGGCAGGTTGGCAGTGGAATGGAGAAATGAATTGCTAGAGCAGAGAGGACTCTGTGGGCCCATGGAGTTCTTTTGTATGCCACTAATAATGTTTACAGCCTTAACTGTTGTTAAGACGTACAAAAGAAGACTCACAGCATATAGCAATAATGAAAGCTACAGAATTTAGTTATAATGTGTAGTAGCTCATCAATTTTAATAAATATACCAAATTAAAAAAAAACTATTTTTTGTGCAACTTATGTATGTAGGGTGAGAAAGCAGGAAAAACAGGAAACTACAACCCACTGAGCATGAGACCACATTCACACTGTGAGATGCTGAGGCATGTCCCTAAGCAACTCAGAGCCGGGCTGGAAGCAGAGCGTGTTCCCTCTATTAAAACCAAACGAAATGAACAGGTGCACTGTTCACGTAAGCTAGAAGTGTCTATGCCAGTTTAGCCTCAAAGGGCTACTTTCCTTAGCATCCTGAAAAGCAATTTTTGAAACTGTAAGACTCCTGGCTAGAAGGCGATGATGGCTCCATTTAATGGACTGATTAAAACTGTCTTGATTTTTTCCTCCCAAAACAGATCAAGCACATGTCAAAAACCAAAGAGGCCAAGAGCAGGAACAGTTCAGTCTCTGCACTGTCAACTCCACCTCGTTACTCATCCACCTGTAGATCGTCCCTGCTCCATTACAGGGAGAACTAAAGGGGCTAATTTGTAAAGAGTCATTTGAAAGCAGTGTGGACAGGCATGTGGGGTATGGGGGGCATTTGGGGAGGGGCGAGGCGGAGGTGGAAATGGATCTTTCCATTAAGGAGAATATAATACGAGTTCCCTTGACAGCTGGTAAAGGAAGTGGGTACCAGAACAATGCCCTAAAGAACTGTCCTGAAACCTTAGCCAAAGTCACGCATTTCACCGGGGCTATCATTAAACACACTCATGTTACAATCTTTGCTTCAAGCTCTTTGGCGAGACCGAGCAGAGCTGGGGAGGATGTATAGGAACATATGATAAATGGTCAAAGAGATAGAACTATGTTTCAATACCGCAGGGTTTAGCGCAGGGAAAGCGACCTTGTGCAGGAAGACTAAAGGAATGCATGCAGCAGGAAGATGGGCGATAGGGAGTAAAGAGTGGTCTGGGCTGCAAGGCCAACTCTGTCCCTTACTAGACACATGGCCTTGGGCCAGTCAGCAAACCTCTTGCCATCTAAATTTTATCATACTTTATGGGAGTGCTAAGTCTTCCTTTCAGAATGGTCTAAGTCCTCATATCAGTAAAGAGGAATTACAATGTCTAGCACACAGTCAATGTTCAACACAAGTACACATTACGGTTGTGAGCTGTGTCCAAGGAAAGTGCTGATCTCCCAGCACTGGTGCTGTCAAGGGCTAGACTACAAACGGAGGTCTCTCCTAACACTGCACGTGTGGAGGAAAGTCAACCTAAGGTATGCATCACTGATAGTTTCCAACGTTCTCTTTATCTCCGCTGCGGTAACAGAAGCACCTTTCTTCCCTTCAGCCTTTGGAAACTAAGTCAGGATCTCCAAGCCTCAGAACTTGCCCTCATCCCCAAAGCATGGATTCGGATACTGTTGCCCTTGGTGACTCGTCACTGGGTAGTCCCATCTTGTCGTGTTGTATGAAATGCATGTCCCCAGGGAAACAGGCTGACACTCGACACTCAGCTTCACAAGATAACTGCTATCCTAAGGTTGCTGTGCACCAATGGAGTCAAACTTATAGGAGAGCTGGCCTGCTGAGCAAGCTGCTGTCTTATTTTAGACAGATGGAGAACAGTCTGAATTCCAGTGAAATGGCTTGAAGGAAACTAGAAGACACCCTGCAGCTTGTGATGGCTGCCTTTGGGCCCATTCCTTCCAACAAAGACCACAGAAATCCCCACCCAGTCTTAGCATGTGCGAGTCAGCAGCAAAGGTCTCTGTCTCTTGGTTTTCTCCAGCACTGGAAAACTCAACCTGGGGCATCTCCACTCACCCCCAAGCTCGCTGCAATAGCTGTGTACTTAGTCTTTACAGTCTTTTGCTTTCCAAAGCAAAACCTAGAGAAGCCATTTCCAGGGAATCTGCAAAAGTAGTCACAGGCCTGCAGCTCTGATGGAGTCCGACGAGAGAACTCGTTCAATGAGAAGGCCGGTGGGCACCACGCATTCCATCAGGTGTGCACTTGCCACCCAGAGTTCTTAATCTTGCACCCTAATGTTCCTATGTTCTTCCACCTCTCTAGCCAATATGAAATTAACAAGAAAGGACACTGTTTGGTATCTAGACGTCAGGCTCTAAAAAAATCCAATTTTATGCTCAAAATGCAACCTTTCCTCTACAGATAAAAACACTCAAGACACTCAAGTGGTCACCCAGCTACCATGTGGCAATTTCATAACCTGAATTCTGGATTCAGATTTATCACTCCCCAGACTCCTATCTCAATCAATAAGCTGCAATTATTAAGTGCTTTATCATTTTGAAAGTGACTCATTTCAGCTGGGCTTGGTAGTCTAAGGCTATACCCCCAGCTTCAGGAGACTGACATGGGCGGATCAAGAGGGGGAAGACTAGCCTGGATGAGATGAAAAGAGATCTCACCTAAGAAAACAAAACCCAAGCAAAGAAAAGTGAGAAAGGCTAGGGATGTGGCTCAGTAGAGGTGAGGCCCTAGTGTGTGAGGCCCTAGCTTCCATCCCCAGTGAGAAAGAGAAAGATAGATAGATAGATAGATAGATAGATAGATAGATAGATAGATAGATAGATATCATTTCATAATTATAAGATTATTATTTGAGCTCTTCCTTGTCCTGAGGGGCAAGTCAGTCCTGTTATCTCTACTAGGTGGCAGTGAACCTTGAACTGAAGGTGGCCAAAGACTTGGCCTTGGCCCCTGGATGGCAGCAGGCAGAGAATAGAGCATTGAAATGCTGACAGTCCTGGAGCTTGGGTGGCCCCTGACTTGCCATGTAGCTATGAGGAAGTCTCTCTGGTTTTACCTATTATAAAGTGAGACTTCTCGCTCCCTTCTGGGGAGCTTTTCATGAAACAAACAATGGGGTGCAGCTGGCCACCATGGTCAAGTTGAGCACCACCACATCAGAAAGCCTGCTTAAAATGGGCCTGTGGCTAAGAATGTTCTGTAATTGTGAACACTAAGAAAGGGCATAGCAAGTACCTTATGAGTGGGGTCAGCAAGAGGATTAACTGAAATAAACTACACACACATTCAGGAAAGGATGTGAGCTCCGTCAATAGTGGTAAAGGCACTCACCAGATCTATCACAAGTAGCAGGCAATCCACATATTGTCGGTGACCCCCATCACGGCTTTTCCCCCTAATGTTCTCATATAAACAAGGAAAGGAAGAAAAGTCCCTTCCTGGTGCAGTGGAGGCCCTCTCCCCATGTGACTCTTTGCAACTTGAGCACAGACCTTTGGGAGCCAGGTAAATGAAGGCTAAAGATGCCATTTTCAAATTTAATAAACACACGGCCGCTCGCAGGGCCATCTCTCCTTCCCACCGGCGGTTATAGACAGTCTTCTCTCAATTACTTGTTGCTAATTTTAATTCAAGGCCAGCGTTCCTCACGTCTCTCTCCACATTCACCCGCGGCCTCCTTGCCGTCCCCAGTGGGGTCTGCTCAGAGAATGTAAACCCATAGTAATATTGTCCCGAGCAAAGCATAATTAGGAAGCTTAAATCAGCAGCCGCAGGAAGAGCGGAACGGGTTTTGAGCTGTGTGTAGAGCAGACAGAAGGCTGGGTTTAAATATTTCTCTTTGCTTTGAGATCTTAATATCGCAGCATCCCTTTATCAGTAGCACAAAGATGGGACGTCTATCTTGAGTTCAGGGCAAGGGTGGGCAAAATAAGACTGGCAGTCTGATCCAGCCACTGCCAGTGCTTGAAAGTTCCTGTCTAGTTTAGTGCTGTGTTTTTGTTGTTACTGGTTTGTTTTGTTTTGTTGATTGACTAGTCCTGCCTGTCTAATTGCGGTTTGCTGAGGACAGTTTTCCTAACAGCTTCAGGTGCTTCTTACCCTCCTGTGACTTATACAGTGTAGCACCCTCTGCGATGTGTTACATGTTGGTCACATGAGATCCCATGATGCCCATGTATGAAAGCCAATTCTGCATCAATCATAATGGGCTGCTTTCCAGGTTCGTGAAGTCCAGTCTTGACCAGAGAGGTGGCATATTCAGTTATCTTTCCTGCTACAGTGGGTCAAAGGGTTCTGTCTTCAAATGACACTTTGTGAAGTCACTGACCACTAGACGCTGCAATGTAAAACTACGGCTTACTCATTGTGCCTAAAGTTCCCAAATCTGGCAACTCTCTGTCCAACCACTGGTTACTGTTGTGGGTAGATACAATTATATGAAGTTTATGTCTTCTCTATTTTCTCTTAAAGCTTTTTAAAATATTAGCTTTTATTATTTTTAATTGTGTGTGCATGCGCACGCGCATGTGCACATGTGCATGCGTATGAGTGCGAGTGTCTGGAAAAGCCAGGCATGCTGGAGCTGGAGTTACAGGTGGTTGCAAATTGCCTGATATGGGTGCCGGAAATCAACTGTGGGTCCTCTGCAAGAGTAGTGGTCACTCTTAGCCCCTGAACCATCACTCTAGTCCTCTGTGCTAGCTTTGGTGCTGAATGCATGCCAAGGGTGCATGTGTTAAAGATTTGGTCTCCAAGAAGGTACTACGGAGATGTGGGAGAAACTTCAGGTTCTGCTCATATCTGGCAACTCAAAGTGAAATTAGTGTGGATAGAGAAAACAAAGCAGAAGAATATCAGGTAAAGAGATCAGACAAAACTGAAGCATTAATCCCTGAAAATAAGGCTTAAACAACACAAATGTCCTATGTTATGGTTTTTGGTTCATAGGTACAGAAGAGAGATGAAACCAAGATGCCATTCTGTCTGGAAGTTCTAGGTGGGCACTTCTTTTTTTGTACATTTGGCAGACTCTGGTTCCTTGCAGTTGTGGGGTTGGAATCACCGTTTTCTTGCTGGTTATAAAAAGGATGGCCTCTCCCAACTTCTGGATGCTGATATGAGTTTTAGACTGTGGGCCTCTTTTCAGGTCTTCCACCTATCAATCATGAGCTGAAAGGTGGTCATGTTGCTTTTCCCTGACTCAACTTCTGCTCCCTGTTCCACTCATGTGAGCAGATTGAAATCTCTCTAGTTAATTCAGAATAGCCTCTTCAATTTAAGATGAATGGCTATCAACTTTAATTCCACTTGAACACTTAATACCCCGGTTCCACATAAGCTAACATATTCTTAGCTTCTAGGGGATGGGACATGGGCATCTTTGGGAAGCCATTACCCTGCCCACCACACTTGATACAGCAGTGTAGCACTGAAGGGAAGAGAATGCCAATTGGTTGTAGATTATTTGGCATCCTGGCGATATGCATATATGATCCGTATTAATATACAGACAGTTGAATGCAACAAAGGAGGTGCTCCACATAGATAAGATGTATGGAAAAGAGGGAAAGAGAGTTATAAAGTAATAGCATGGAGAAACTAGATGCTGGTGTGAAGAGTTGTTTCCAGTCGGTCAGCTCTGGGATTCGCTAAAGGATATGGGGTACTGGTCAGTTTATCAGGAGAGGATCTTAATGCTCACCCTAGATTGGACATCTATTTTAATCCCACCAACAACACTCAGAGAACACTCGAGAGGAGGCATAAGGAATGTAAGAGCCGGAGGTCAGAGAGGAGAACTGTGAGATGCTGTGCTGTGCCCATGACGTGGCTAGCTATCACAATCATGAGTTCACAGAACTTAGGGTTGCCTGCAGAAATCCTTCGCCATATCAAGCCAGACACATGCTGGACTAGACGGAGTGAATGCTTGCCAGGTTCCAGCTCATGCTGAGTTGCTATTGGCAATGGATAGCCGCTGAGGGAGGAGACCCAAACCTTACTCAAGACATGGCAGCAAATAGGCTTCCCACAGTTCAGTGAATGGGCTCACACACATGGGCAGCACTCACTGGACTTGGTGTGTTATTGGGAGGGGGCATGACGCTGGAGGGGTCTGATACAGCGGAGGCTTGAGGGGCAGATGGGGAGTAGATAGGATCATGTTTTGTTATGCACATGTATGAACTTCTCAAAGAAAAAAAAATAAAGCGAGGGGCTTGGGTTTAAAGGAATGAAAGAAAAGATGGAGAAAGACCAGACATAGGCACAAGACAAATCTTCAATAAAAGCACAGGGGTGGAACCACACTGGAAACAAGATTACCTTAACCTGAAGACCTCACGGCTAAATCAGATCTCTTTAAACAGCATTCAGCATTAGCTGCCTGACCCCAGAGCCTCAGATGGGACTGAGTCGTCTGTCAATTCCAAATAGCTTTGGCCGTGGGATTTGAAGGGTCACAGAGCAAAGTGCCAGCCGGCGGGACTTACTGCTCTTAGCGAGAGTCTGGCCAGGAAGCCTGATTCCCGTCGTGTATGTTTCCTGCCTCCTGGCTGGCTTTTGTAGCTGTGCCCCTGAAATCAGGCTGCCATTGCTTAGAGTTGAGAACACTGTCTGACCTTCCTAGTAGGTTAGATGTATCACATTGGACTGTGGCTGACTTTAGATTTGAATTTTTGGTGTTCAGCATAGGTATCAGTTGTGCTTTCTGAAAGACTTTTGTGATTGGGGCTTTCTGGATAAAGTCCACCTTCCTGCATTAAAGCTGCTCAGCTGCTCAAGGTGTGCTAATATGCTCAAAAATCTCAGCTAATTCATTCACATAGTCATGTGTTCACTGAGCAGCCTTTTAGGTTATTACTATTATTATTACTATTACTATTATTATTATTATTGGAATAGGATCTCCTCCAGTAGTTCAGGCTAGAACTCACTATGAAGTTCATGCTAGCCTTGAACTCACAGCAATCTCCTGCCCCAGGCTTCCAAGTGCTGAGATTATAGGCATGAGTCACCAAAGCCAGATAGTAAACATGTCATTTTTAAAAAATTTCAGTCCATTTTTTATTTAAAATTATATTATATATAAATATGTATATATGTATATATATGCATACATAATACAAACACACACACACATACACACACCTATGTGTGCAAGACAGGGTTTCTCTGTGTAACAGCCTTAGCTGTCCTGAATCTAACTCTGTAGACCAGGCCGCAAATATTATATTTTATTATTTTTTATTATATTATATTTTAATCGTGTTTTCCCTCTCTCTAATGCTCCTCACTTCCCTAACCAGCCATCTTTATATATTATCTCTCTCTCTCTTTCAAAACAATAAAACAAGAGACAAAAATGAAAACAAAAAAAATCAACAAAGAAAACAGGCAAAAGACACCAATAAGACAAAAAAAAATAATACCCAAACAGAGCAAAGTTTTAAAAAGGCCCACAAAAATACCACTGAGTTTGTTTTGTGTTGGTCGACTCCTCCTGGACAGGGGCCTGCCCTGAGGTGTGGTTGACATACCCAGGGACACACTATTGGAGAAAGCTGATTTTCCTTTTGTCAGTGTGTAGCGATTGCAGTGAGCTTCTTGGTTAGGGGTGGGAGCCTGTGTCAGATCCCCCTCAGCAGAGAGACCCAGTCTGATGGGACCTGTGCAGGCACTGTGCCTGCTGCTGCAGTCTTTGGGCATGGAGATGAACATTAGTCCCATTGTGTCTGGAAGACACTGTTTCCCCGAAGTCATGCATCAACTCTGGCTCCTATAGTCTTTCCACCTCCGCTTCCACAGAGGTCCCTGAGCCTTGATGGGAAGGATTTGATGAAGACACCTCGCTTGTGACTGAGTGCTCCAAAGCCTCTAACGCTATGCACATTGTCCAGGTGCGGGCCTCTGGTTAATTCCCATCTACTGCAAGAAGAACCTTGTCTGATATGGTCTGAGCGAGGTACTGGTCTACAGATATAGCAGTGTGTCATGGGCAGTCATTATCTAGTCTTAGGTTCTTAGTGACTTCAGTAGTGCCAGATAGGGGTTCCATCTCACAGAGTGGACCTTAAATCCATCAGAAGTGGTGAACCACCCCCAAGACCTTTATGTCTGCAGACCAGCATATCTCGCAGCTAGCTGTGATTGTAGGTTACAGGGTTAGTAGCTAGACTGTACTAATAACTGTCTTTCTCCTCTGAGTACCTTCGAGTATCGTGAACACTATTCAGTATGGGTGTAGCTTCCAGTTAGCCATCAGCCCAGCTTCTTCAGGTTTGATGACATGTTTTCAGCAGCAAGGCCTTACAGTCGGGTTGTGGGAAGAAACCAATAACCTTGGTGATAACCTGTGATTTTGGTGGTGGTAGTGGTGGGTTTCTGTGGAACTCTTTTGGCCAACAGTTCAACAAAACGTAAGCCATTCCTGGCACTGGAGGTTTTGCTCAGGGTCCTAAGATGTCTAGTTAGGGGATTGTCTCCCCTAAATTATTTGCTGACTCCATTTAGGATCCTTTTATATGTGTATGTATGTACTGTATGTTTCCATATGCTTTTTCAAATGGCCTTTAACGTCATGCTCTCCCCTCCCCTTCCCTTCCACTCCTCTTCCTATTTAACCCAATTCTAGTTTCCGCTTTGTCTCTCCATAGCAATATGTTCTTTTTTCCCTTCCTTGGGAGCTCTTCTCCTCCCACCTATTCCCTTTCTAGGCACCCAGCCTCTGTGCTTACTCACATGAAAGCATACATATCAAAAACTTAAAAACTAACTTCCACATATAAGAGAAAACACACAATATGTGCCTTTTGGAGTCTGGGTTGCCTCACTTGGGATAATTCTTTTTTTATTTCCATTCATTTAACTAGCAGACATTTACTGAGTACTCCATAGGGGCCAGCTTATAATAATATCTAAATCTTTCCAAATACAACTGTTGTCTGCATTTACCTATTATATAATTTTACATAGACCCTGGAAGGTTCATAAGCCCCTTTCTTATCAGGCTATATGAGAAATACAATTTTTGTTCAAATGAAAAAGTTTAAGGCAACTTATGCATTGGCCTTGGTACCAAGAAGCTTCAAGTTTGAACTGAGCAGTAATGGCTGACGGAGAACGTTAGTGAGTTATTTCGCTAGTGGTGAACCTAGCACGGGAATAAAATCAATTTCTTTACTAAACTCCTGTAAGACTCCAATTCATCCACCTTGCTGCATTTGCATTAGTTCGCTTTCTGCCACTGTCATAAATAGCGTGGTCAAAAAGAAGCTTGGGGACAGAAGGGTTTAGTTCATTCCGCACTTCTGAATGAGAGTCCATCACCGAGGGAAGCCAAGGCAGCTGCTTAATGCTGGAACCTGGTAGCAGGAACTTCCCCAGCAACCACAGAGGAGTGCTTCTTCCTGGCTTGCTCTCCAGATGCCCGTTCAGCACATTTCTCCTACCTCCCAGGACCACCTACCAAGGATTGGCACCACCCACAATGAGTTGGAGTCTCCCATAGGAATGGTTAGAAAAAAAAAAAAGAATGCCCCACATCTTAGCTTCCAGGCTAATCTGAAGCAGACACTTTCTCAGTGGAGGTTTCTTATTTCCAAGTGGCTCTAGCTTCTATCATGTTGACAGAACAGACAAATAAACAGTTAAAACCCAAGCAACTAATACAGTATTATTATTGTATCTGAGCAGTGTGTAGAATTGGATCTCAGGCTAAGCAATGCTCGAATAGATCCTGAGGCACTTTCTATCACCTCTTCGGTGTCTTATTTCTGCCTACTGCATGATGTCATAGCAACTCATATAAGAAGACCTACACCCAGTGATCAATCCCAATGACGTATGTGGGGGGGGGGCGGGGAGAGTGTGTAAGGAGGTCCAGCACTGCTCCTCTTGCACCAATGAGAAGTAGAGCAGAAAGAGAAGCAGATAACAAGTGTAGAAGGTAGAGACTGAGCCCTGGCTTTGCTCTAGGAAACTGAGACTCAGTGCAACTGAAAATGATGCCTGCCTCCAGGGTTGTCATGAGAACTACAGAAACCGACGTATGTGAAAATGGTGATATACAATGTCTCTTAGGCAGTAAGCAAGGGCAAGAGGCACTACCATTACCCTCCTATCACTTGCCTTTAGCTCTCAGCCTCAGACTTCTCTCCATTGTGCACATACTACACTTAACATGCTCTTTGCTCCCTGGAGAGAAGTAGAGGAAAAATAACCTAATGATGGTTATTAAGAGAATATGTAAGCTCACAATACCAGTTGATTTTTCCAAGTGGCTGGTATGCTAATTCAAAGCACTGTAACCTTCAAACAGGGAGTGCAGGGACTGAGGTGGGTAACATTTTGGTAAGCAGGGGATATGTTAGACTTTGTGAATCCCATACATTATTTACTTTAGGGAGTGGAAGAGATGTTTGTAGTCTGGGACTAAGAATCAGACAAGGGTGAAGCCAATTTGATGGATTCCCATCTTCTAAGGGAGTGTCTGGCTCTGTCTTCCCCCCACAGAAATGATTTTTTATCAGAAGAAAAACCTGTCATGCTTTTGAGCTACCAAGCTACAAATCTCCTTTTCACCAATGGGATAATATTTTTTTCTTGTCAACTTTCTTGCTCATCCAGAGTAATTGCTATAACATATGGCCTTATTCTGTCTCTCCCATCTGCAGCCTCTGTCTTTTGTAGGCCCCGGGTAGAGACAGAGGCTCCCTGCTTGTCTTTGTGTCTTCAGTGGTAGAGTAGAGGATGCTATTACCAAGAACGTGACATCCTGATGAAATCATAGGAGCCACAGAGAAGCCCTGAAATCTGAGAGCCAATGACTCCTCGTGCCCCAAACTTTCAGCAAGTGTCCTTTGTTTCATGGAGAGCATTCTCTTTCCCTGAAGAAGGGTGTAGTTGCATGCACTTATAATCCCAACTAGGGAGGCTGACATAGATCCCTGGGGTTTAGTAACGAGCCAACTTTGACTAATTGACAAACTTCTGTCCAGCCTCTAGACCTGTCTGGTTCTCTTTCCACCATTGGTGAAGGACAAGGAATCCTGGACTTCCCCTTCTACATATGCTTGTCTTTCTTTACCAGCATTGGGTGTTGACCTTCTGATATGAACATTCATGTTGCAGACAAAATGGAACAATACACCAAAGTTAGAGGCCTTGGTAACTTCCTAGGCTTTCAAGATGCCTGAGATTGCCCTCTGGCTCCTGCACACATGAACGCATGCACAGACGTGCATGGGCATACGTGTGCATCTGCATGCACATTGCACACATGCAAAAACACACAGATGAACAGTCTGACATACTTGCTTTAGAGAATGCTTAATTAATCAGAATTAACTGAAAAGTTGTTTTGTCTAGAAAGACTCTGAAAAGACAATGACCTGGGCGGAATTTGGAAAGTGCAAAGTCATGTCTTCCCTTATTTCTTATGAAGAATGCACTCAGGTCAGAAGCAAGGGAACACACTTACCCACTCCAAGCTCCTGAAACATTTTAGAATGCCCTGAGTAAGATTAGCCAAGAGTTTTACGTTCCCAATGTAGGTTCTGAAAACTCAATATAAAAGCTGAATAGTTATCAAACTGCTTTAATGAACCCCATCTCCAGGCATGTCCACTTCCTTAAGATGTGTCTAAGTGTCATCTTGCTACATTTTACACAAATTACATAATGGTGACTTAGAATCATAGTCGTATGATTGCTCTGCACCTATGAAGGGATGGCTAGCATTAGACATATACAGTCTGTTATCTACACGGTATAGATAAGATGAACTGTGAAGATAAATGCAAGACACGAAAATTCAGAAGCCTCCAAGAATATATGGGCAATCCAAACTGGACTTGATGGGTGTGGGGGGGGGAGAGAACATAAATTTGAGTGGATGGGAAAGGAGGGTGGATCTGGGAGGAGTCAGAGGAGGGGTGAATATGATCAAACACATTGTACTAAATTCTCAAAGGACTAGTTATGCAAAAGCATGCTGTGTTCCTAGTCATTGAGCCTGGGAAACTGAAGACAAATACACGAGCATCAGCTCAAATGATAAAGGGTCTGTAAAAGCAAGTGGTGAAATAAGAAGAAGAGGAAAAGGAGGAGGAAGAGAAGAAGAAATTGGGGGTAAGAACAAGAAACATATTATATCTTTGGCAGTTCCAATCCCATTAGCTCACAGTTGCCCTGGCTAGCCATGTACCTAACTCTTGGCTGTTGGTCTCCTGTAGCTGAAGTTGTACATTGACAAGTTAGAATCAATCTGATAGGATTCTTTTAACCATTTGTTAAACAATGATTTTTGCATTATGGTTAAATTGCGATTATTTATTTCCGATATTCGTAGTTTAATATGAGACGATATTAAGTCAAATGATTCAATATTAAATTGTTTACTTTGGATGTCCAATTTTGAGAAAGTGCCAAAACTGTACTGGCTGGTTTTGTGTGTCAGCTTGACACAAGCTGGAGCTATCAGAAAGGAAGGAGCCTCAGTTGAGAAAATGCCTTCTTGAGATTCACCTGAAAGGCATTTTCTCAACTAGTGATCAATGGGGGAGGGTCCAGGCCGTGGTGGGTGGTGCTATCCCTGGGCTGGTTGTCCTGGGTTCTATAAGAAAGCAGGCTGAGCAAAGCTATAGGAAGCAAGCCGGTAAGCAGCTCTCCTCCGTGGTCTCTGCATCAGCTCCTGTTTCCAGGTGCCTGCTCTGCTTGAATTTCTGTTCTGACTTCCTCCACTGATAGACTATTTGCTGGAAGCGTAAGCCAAATAAACCCTTTCCTCCCCAACTTGCTCTTCAGTTCACGGTGTATCACAGCACCAATACTGACCTTAACTGTGTTTTGGGGAGCATTGTG
Source organism: Neodon shergylaensis (assembly GCA_025134845.1). NCBI lineage: Eukaryota > Metazoa > Chordata > Mammalia > Rodentia > Cricetidae > Neodon > Neodon shergylaensis. The sequence goes on from JABTXL010006842.1 coordinate 5,496,057, forward strand.
GACGGACTCTGGAATTTGGGGCTAGAAGAGCCATTGAGCCTGTGGGATGTTCTGTGGGAGTTTGGAAGATAAGAATATTGAGAACAATGCAGAGGACGGACGCCTGGCTTGTAAAGTTTCAGAGGGAAATTTGAAGATTGTCGGGGTCATGTGCTGTTTTGCATTAAGATCCCGTGGTTCTGGCTCGCTGGGGCTGAAGGATCAGCTGCAATTAATCAAGACACCAGAACTACCTGAAGTAAGACTTTTACGTTACTGGCACAATTGATGCTGGTTAGCTGAAGCTAAGAAATTAGCTGTCATTGAGAAGAGACCAGCATCGCTGAGATGAAAAATATTCCAGGAAGGGTTTTCTGGGATCACAGATAAGTTGTTTTTCGGAGGTTGTACCTCGTGCTGGCGGCCGGGCTTGGTAATGTGTAAGATTCACCCAGGTGGCACTAATTTTGAAGGCATGAAGGGGTCTTGGAGAGCAGCTGTGATTTGACACTGTGAGAGGCCAAGAAAGGCCATTGGTGAAGGTGCTGCCTCAGTGGCAGTTGAAGGCCCAGGACTGAAGGAGTCACACACACAAAGAAGTTGAAGTTGAGGCTTGGTACCATGAAGAGAGGCTATGAGGGACGGTTGGTGAAAGTGCAAACCCAGCTGAAGCAGAAGACCCCAGCAGTTGTGGAGATGCCAGCACCATGCTATGGCCCCCGAGAACAGCAGCAGCAGTGGAGTTGGAGTCAGAGCCTAGAAGACAAGCTGTGTGTGCTACACAGGGCAGAGCTGGAGAAGTGTCCCAAGCCAGGAGATTGTAAGTGAATTCCAGATAATTGGACATTGAGTTGTATATTCAGTTGGAATTTGGCTTTGGTTGGTTCAGAACTGTGTCCTGGTTCTCCCCTCTTGAAAAAAGTATTTAATTTTGATTTTTACAGGGGTCCACAGATAAGACTTCGAACTTCGAAAAGAGATTTTGGATTTTAGAGATTGGCTATTTTAAAGAGACTGAAAATTTAATGTGTTTGGATTTCTAAAGACTGTAGGACGTTTGGAGTTATTTATGTTTTTAATGTGGGATGAATAAGAAAAGGAGGGCTGTGGCTTAATAGTGATATGTTTGTGTGTCAAGTTGACAATGGGCCAGTTGTACTGGCTGGTTTTGTGTGTCAACTTGACACAAGCTAGAGTCATCAGAGAGGAAGGAGTCTAAGTCGAAGAAATGTCTCCATGAGACCCAGCTGTAAGGCATTTTCTTGATTAGTTATCAATAGGGGAGGACCCAGCTCATGGTGGGTGGTGCCACCCTGGGCCAGTGGTCCTGGATTCTGTAATAAAGCAGACTGAACAAACCATGGTGAACTAGCCCTTAAGTAGCATGCCTCCATGGCCTCTGCATCAGCTCCTGACTCTGGGTTCCATCCCTGCTCAAGCCCTGTCCTGACTTTGACCATGATGGACTATGGTCTGAAAGTGTAAGCCATATAAACCCTCTCCTTCCCAACTTCCTCCTTGGTCATGCTATTTAGCCACAGCAGTAGAAACCCCAACTAAGATATCAACTAAAAATTATTACATTCTTTCTTTGTATTAAAAATTGGGTTAAGAAATTCGCACTGAGTTGGAAAAACAGCTCAGGGGCTAAGAGCACTGGCTGCTTTCCCAGAGGATGAGGGTTGAATTCCCAGCACCCACAGGGCAGCTGACACGAGCCTTTAACTCCAGTTCCAGGGAATCTGGTACCTTCTTCTAGCCTCCAAGGGCACTGCACACACTCAAGTGGTGCATGCAGGCAAACTACCCATAAGCATAACATTTTTTTAAAAAAAAGAAAATTGCATGGATGTTCTCACTGCACACACAAACTTAGGGAGTAGACAATGACAGTGAATCCAGAGGACCCAAGGCCAGGATCTCTTAGTATCAACCTCGTACCCTATTCCCCATGATAAAATGTTTCCTCACATGAGATCTATTTATACACACTGCATCATTGTTTGGGGGATGCTACCACTTCCTGTTTGGCCATAATACACATGCTGCATTCGCTTTGTCTAATACTAACAGCTGGAGTAGGAGACAATGAATGGAAAGATGGGTGGTCACCCTCAGCAAAGAAATGTAAGGGCCACTCCAGCCTTCACTCTACAGTCCTGCCACTATCCTTTGTATACAGTGAATAAAACGTGAGACCCAGACCTCCTTTCCTATCCTTGACAAAAAGTCACAGTCGTGCTTAGCAGTCTCATTGGATGGATACGACCTCACTCTGGCATCTTTCTCACCATGACAGGTGATGCTTTCTTCCCTCAGGTAGCCTCCCTCCCCCCAAAACTCTTATTCTTTCAGAGTGAGGTTAAAGGTCACAACCTCCAAAGAGTTAACTTCTAAATCTTTATCTTACTCAGGACCACTGCTGTTGTCCCAACACAGCAACTTCACTCTTGTCTGTGTGCTTGGCTGTGCCCCACAGTAGGACACGTATATAATGATGAGATTTTTGCTTCTCTCTGTACATTTAACTTACCCAGAGTGTGGCAGTAGAAAATGAATTAGTTAATCAACCGATCAATAAATCTGATCCCGAAGAGGTGGGTTGTACCTGCTTATTAGTGGCATCAATGACTTTAAAGTTAGTCGCAGAGCTGTGTAGAGCACATTCCCTCATCTGGAGTAACAGAATGAACCGAGAAGAGATAAGAAAGCATGAAAAGTTCATCCTCTTTCTTTACAAGGATTCTAGTGAACTGAAGAACTTTTATCAAGGCTTCTTAGATGCTCAGGGACAGAGCTGGGGTGGAACCTAGCATGTCTGTCTAACCCCAAGGTCTTTGCTCTTCCTGCATGGAGGCTTCAAGTATAGTACCCTAAGAGGACAGCATGTTCTTCCCAATAGAACTTAAGAGATCCTCAAAGTAATAAATGGAATGTCAAAAATGAAAAGCAAATTCATTTCCCCACATATTGCTCCAAACAACTTGCTGAGTCTCTCTGGTCACTTGTAGCATTCACCCACCGCTCCTGAGGCAGGCTCCAAAAATGCAATTATTTGAACATATTGCTTACTTTTCCTCAAATAATTTTGTGCACAAAGAACATTTGAAAAGCTTTAGAGGCAACTTCTTCCATCTGAACAAACAGTCAAGGACAACTGTCGCAAGCCGAATTCTCATTTCAGCCCCAGCATTGATTTCCAATAGATCTATTCAAAGGAATAAAGTGGCTGTTCTCGTTCATGAAACACACCCACAACTTACAAACTATTTTGTTGATAGAAATGTCAGTGAGAAATGACAATAACGCTGCCTGAAACCACTGAAATGTAGCGGACATCCCAACATTCACTGGGAAATTCAAATGCCCCCTTGGTAGGCAGAAGTAAGTCCATATGGTTCATACTTCCCTTTCCCTGGTGCCTCAGAAAGTCTATGTGAAACTGGAGGTTTGCATTGGTATCAGCTCTGTAACTATAGGCAAAGGAATTAGGTCTGGTCATGTTCATTAGTTCAAGAAACATCCAGTGAGTCTCTACTTAGAAGAGCCTCACTTCTAAGTACCCAGTGAGCAGTAGAATCAGAAAAGAGTAAAGAAAAAAAAATCAAGCTACATCTGGGTGGGGAACATAACCAAGAAGTAGAGTGCTTGCCCCGTGTGTATGAGGTCCTAAGTTCAATTCCCAGAACCAAAAGTTAGTAAGAAAATAAACTGAATGGATGAATGGATAGACAGACAGACAGACAGGTAAAGCTATTCTGTATTTTTAGCTCTCCTTTGCCTTAAGGGAGACTGTGTGTGTGTGTGTGTGTGTGTGTGTGTGTGTGTGTGTGTGTGTGT
>JABTXL010006842.1:5509818-5525922 GCA_025134845.1 Neodon shergylaensis
CTCTCTCTCTCTCTCTCTCTCTCTCTCTCTCTCTCTCTCTCTCTCTCCTCCGATATAAGGCTGACATTATACTTGCTATATAGTTGAGGATTGCACCGAACTCGTAATTCTCCTACCTTTTCGCGTCAAGTGCTGGGATTGCAGGTATGTTCCACCAGGCCTCATTTTGTGCAGTACTGAGATGAACCCCAGGGTGTTGGGCATGTTCAGGTCACACTCTATCAACTAAACTACATATCTAGCCCTCACCACCCATTTTAGATAAAAGCATACTTAACTAGCACAAAATGCCAGCCTCATGTCCCAGTGACACTTGACCCCTGTTGGATAGGTTCAAACAATCTTACTCTTTAGTTTGCTGTCCTCTGGCTCAGGGAAGACCAACAGCAAGGACTTGGACCAGTGTTCAGCACTCTCATATGGGATGGATTTGGACTCTGACCGTAGTAGCTTCCCACCCCTTCCCATGGCAGGACTTTCTGGGTTCTGCCAAACAAGTAGCCCGCCATGCTGTTGACTCATGTGTGAGGCTAAGGCATCCCATTGCTACCAAGAGAGGAATGACTTGTGAACTCTCGCACAGAAACCTGACTTCAGCCGTGATGGTGACTCTCTGCTTCTTCCTTGCAATCTTCATTTCTGGTATTTTCTTTAAAAAGTATCTACTTTGTTGCAGAGATGTTCAAGGCCAATTTGTGTATAATATTCTGTGATATAATTTAAAATTTAACGTTCTGTAACCAGAGTTACATCTCTTTTTATCTCTAATCTTTCTTGTCTGTGCTTTCTCTCTTTTTTATTTCATTTTAAAAAAGCAATTTTAACCAGCACTTGTGAGTTTTACTGAGATGTTTCACTGGCTAAATGTCTTTTAAACTTTTGTTGATACAGTATATGTATAAAAAGATTTTCATGGTACATGGTATAGTCAAGGAATTTTCATAAAATTAATGCATTTATGTAATCAACAGTAGTTCTGGCACTGGAAAAACTGGAAAAGCAAGGATGCTTTTCCATCAACTATCCCAAAGGTACCACTGTCCCCATCTTTAAAAAGTGTGGTACCATTTCATCCATGTCTTTTCCTACTTTACAATGCTTATGATGCTCTGGACCTAACTTTACATAATCACATTGATGATCAACTCAATATTGTCAGGGCCAGGGCCAGTGAGTCTGAGTCACAGAGCACAACGTCTGACATATATCAGGCATAGGTAAGGTAGTTTTATCATTATAAGGTAGCATATCTGAAAATGAATAACAAGGGGGACCACAGGGGAGGTGAGGAATATGAGCAGTGAATTCATCCCAGAAAATAAATCCTGATCAATTCCCCAATGTGTTGTAATGGTGAAAAGGAAAATTTCATGGTAATAAGAGTATGTGGCAAAGGAGACTGATCACTTAGAGAGAGAGAGAGAGAGTAGGGGGAGAAACCTAAGATTAATAGCATTCTCCCCAACGATCTATTTTCTTCAAGTAAGTTCTACCTCCTAAGCTTACTTCTCTTCCCCACAGTCCATTCAGCTGGGAATCTATCAATAGATAGATTCATAAGTGAGCTTAGAGCTCTCAGATCCATTGATTTCTGAACACTGCTGCACATGAGACTTTGGGAAATGTTCCAGATATAAACATAACAAGCATTCCATGTTAATGATCCCATGGTACTTAGTACATTCATGACATTGTACATTCACCGTTTATGTTTGGCTATAAAACATCTGCACCCTAAAATAAGACCCCCAGGATAGTTAAGTCTTCATGTTCAACTTGACACAGTTCACAATCACCTGGGAAGAGTCTCAGTGGAGGATGGTCTTGATCCCTGTGGGCATGCCTGTGGGAAATTGTCTCGATTATGTTCATGACTCAGGAAGCCCCAGGCTGCTGTGGGTGATGATACCATTCCTTGGGTTGGGATCCCGAACTGGATGAGGGTGGAGCAGTTGGCCTGAGCAGCAAGCATGCATGCATTTGTTTCCTGCTGCTCTTGACTGTGGGTGTGATGTGATTAACCGCCTTTAGCTCCCACTGCCTTGACTCCCCCGATAGGATGGACTATAGGCTGGAATTGTCAACTAAAGCCAACCCTCTCTTCCCTACGATGCTTTTTATCGTCTTTTGTCGATGGAAATGAAACCAAATGATCCCCTTACCAGTGAAGCACTTATCCCCCATTTCTTGGGTCCCCAGTCACCAGCAACTTGCTTCCTTTTCATACTGAACTTAACTGTTATAGATATTCCATGCAGGCAGATTCACACAGTGACTTGTGTCTGGCTTCTTCTTCGCATAGTGCTTACTCAGTCCACCCACTCTGAAGAACGTGTACATTCCATAGGTGCCCTTTCATGGCTGGATCATTGTGTAGGTATACCAAAGTTTATAAATTCAGCCATCTGGGGATGTGCATATCGATTGATTTTACATCTGGATATCATGTATTTGAGCATATCTGTGTAGGGATTGTTTACGAACTTGCTTTCATTTCAGTTGGGTGTACAATCAGGGATCGAATTGCTCAAGTGGAGTTCTTGGGCCATTTGAAAATTCTAGGTTTAACTTTCAGAAGAACTGTCAAACTCTTTCTTTGGTCATAGGTTCTTGAACCAGGGAGATGTTCTGAGTATAGATATTCCAGTGAGGAGATTAGATGTTGGACTTCCGTGGTGGATTATTAGCAGTGATTTAGCACCCCTCCAACCCCTGGCCAGCCTGTTCTCTGAATAAACAGGGATCTTTGTGTCAGTTAAGAGGGGAAGCTAATTAGGCAGGCATCAGAGTTCTCTTACTCTTATTGGTCATCAGTTCACCTGGCATTGGAAGGGACATACAGGGGATCTGCTGGAGCACAGACAGTTCAGTTGTAGGATTGATGAGCCTCTCTTCCAGGAAATTGCCACATGATACAAGTCCACTCTGCCACCCTACAAACCCCGCATGATTAATGCAGTGCTAGCCCCTCTCATTCTTCTCTGGACTCTACAGGGACCTGAGTACAATAGGTTCGGACTGGAAAGAGAAAGTCACCAGAGAGACGCATGAGAGTGGCAGCTTCTTGGACAGGCACTGACAGCTGGTGTGGATTCCATAGGGCTGCCCCACTCCACTAGCCTGAGAAAACAAGAGAAATTCCAACCATTGCATGATGTCACCCATGCCTTAGTCACATTTGTTCTTAAACCATGGCTTTAACTGCTGTTCCATTGGATCTTATTTCTTTTTTTCACCAAGAGGAAAAAAAATGAAATCTCTGAAATTCCCATGAAAGCATATTCAATTGCCATTTCTGTTCCAACTTCAAGACAAAAATCATCCTTAATAGTGCAAACAAATCTGTTATTGGCAAAGCAACCTCGAGTAAGGGAAAGAATGCAGCATTAGAATAGAGCAGGCACACAGGCTGTGTACAAACATGCCGAGAATCCACCACGTTGTTTACAGCACCTTGTCATGTGCTGATCTGTGTTCCAACAGCCTTGCCGGGTAGGTAGATAAACTGCTGGGAGATCTCAACTTTGTAAAGGAACTGCCTCAGCTCACGAGATTTGGGATGGCTGGAGGAATATCTCTGTGGGGCGGGACAGTGCATGCTTAGAGGGTGAAAGGCCTTGGGTTCCATCTTCACCACCATAAAAAGGAAGAGTCTGAGGCACCAGTTCATGGCTGGAAATCTAGCTAGATGCAGAACCGCAAGTCAAACTCTGCAAAACCTATGGTGTGTGAGAAAGAAATAATGATCGTTCAAGGTGCTCAGAATCTGCAGCTGAGCTGTTTGAATTGTGACTCAACCGGTGGCAGGCCACATAACCACAAGCAGATCATTTAAACCCCTGCTTCATTTGGCTCCTCTGTAAAATGGAGATAATGATCAGGGAAACCAGGGTGCAGATAAAATGAAATCACAAAGGCAAAGTATCTTATACGCTATCAGTTGCATGCGTTAAAAAAAAAAATAAAATCTCTCATCCCTTTATGCTGGGATAGCATGGGAGCAGATTCTACTTCTTTTAAGTTGTGCTCTTTCTCTCCAAAGCATTTTAAATGGTGCATCCTCCCATCAGCCTTCTTCCAAATGAGGAGATATTATCCCTGACATAAGAACAACAGGGGTTCTTAGAGATGAGGGAACACTTTGCAGTCAGAGGGGCAGGAAGAATCGATGCTCATTACTTAATTGGGATAAACATTCATTTATACATACAGCTGTCAGGAAGCAAAACCTGATCAAAGGCCCATTAGTCGCAAGACTGGCTTTGAGAAGGGCCACTTAGTAAAGGCAGTGAATTCAACATGAAAGAAAACTGGAAAGGGGCTGGAACACTGTGGCCTGGTACATTGTGCATTAGTGATTATTTTGGTCCTATTTCCACAAGCTTTCCCTAACAGAATTAACCCAGATCCTAAAGGCGGGCAGTAGCCAGCACCAACAGCAGGCCAGGCCAACTGGGGGCTCTTAATCCCCCTGCTGCATTTCTGAATTAAGCAAACTCGAGAGCAAGACTGACAAGCTGAACTGTCTTGACCGATTTCCCAGCAAATGCCAGTCCTCAAAGACAGAATAAACCACTGGTGTCATCACAGGGTATTACAGAGCTGACTTGTTGGAGGGAGGCCGGCCGCTTGTTGGTTCCGGGCTGCTCAGCCCCAAAATAATCACACAGAAACCATATTATTTAAATCACTGCTTGGCCCATTAGCTTTAGCTTCTTATTGGCTAACTCTTACATCTTAATTTATCTAACCCATCTCCAGTAATCTGTGTATCACCACGTGGCTGTGGCTTATCTGGTAAAGTTCCGGTGTCTGTTTCCCGTTGGGCGACATGGCTTCTCTCTGACTCTACCTCTTTTATCCCAGCATTCAGTTTAGTCTTCCACACCTAGCTCTGTTTCCCTATAGCTCTGCTATAGACCCAAAGCAGTTACTTTATTTACCAGTGATATTCACAGCATACAGAGGGGAATCCCACATCACCTGCCCTTTTCTGTTTAAACAAAAAGGAAGGCTTTAACTTTAACATAGTAAAACTTTACATATATCAAAACAGGTATTAAGCAAGAATTACAGTTACAATATTTATATCTACTTTATCTTTTATCATAACTAAGGAAAACTGTAACTATATGATAGCTGTTTTTTTTATATGTAATTTTACTGTGTTAAAGTTAAAACCTCCCTATCATAGCTACTACCTCCACCTACTGGAGAATTTGTCAGGTCATTCAGTCTGGAGAGCCTGTACCCAGATATCCCAACAGCACTTGATTTTTAATATGGAGTTGTCATGCATAACCGTTACCTGTAACACTGATCTAACCTATCATCTAACATTGATCTACTCTATCATCTGTAACATCGATGCTAATATTTGTCGTTATAGCCTATGACCAGTGTGAGCTACACATTATTAGGAGTTTGCTCAGTATCTGTCTAGCACCGGTGCTGCTACAATGGGGAGAGGCGCCACAGAAGAGCGCAGAGAGAAACGGCTTCATTTTTACTTTTCCCATTTTGTCAGCACATCTCCATTATGCAAGCATGTGGTCCATTTGCATAATCTGCTAGTTGAGTGGATAAACTGACAATGTATTATTTAATTGCCTTCAATGTGTGGTAAAGATATAATTGCCATTATTATTTATAATTGGTCTCATTTACTGAATACCTATGATGGAGGCACCACTTGGGGACAGCAGGGGACAATGATTAAGACCACCAACACTGAATCCATGTGGTCACATTTGGGTCTTGACTCTGCTGATTATCAGCTCTTGATTTCTTTAGACAGGCACTTCTCCGTCTGCAGAATGGGGGCGAAAGCGAAGGTTTACAGTTTACAACATCGTCAGGCTAAATGAAGTAGTATTTGTAATATTATTGGGACAGCATATGTAACAATGCAACAAAATGTTTATTATGACTACAGTAACTATAGAACAAGGGTAATTTAGTGGGAGATAGCAAGAAGACAAGAAGAGAGTAAAATTGTTTTGGCCAAGCATCACTAGATAAATTTTCTTTTGCATATTACCAATCTTCCTTTATGCAAGTAAGAATTTCATTAATAACATGGTAGGGCCTGGACTCCAGTCGCAGCTCTAAAGTTGAAATATTACAAGGCAAACCAAACAAGACAGTCTTTGCTGCATTCATGGGGCATCTCTGTCTTCTGACCTGAACGTCAAATTCGTATCTAACCCTGAAGCAGGTGAATAACTGAGCAAGGATATTCATTCACCGGGACCAAGGCCTTTGCTGTCTGATATAGGCAAACTTCCCTGAGTCAATTGGCCTCAGTCCTGGATTAGGGAAGCGAGGTCTCCTTGCCTAGAACAAGGTGGGCATGCCCACTATATTGGTAAAGCCTTGGGTTGATAATTGTGGCCGTGGAGAGTGGAGTAAACTTTGGATCATCTCTGCAGAAATTTCCTAAGGAAAGGAGAAATGGGATAAAGAACCAAGAACCTGGGACTGCAAGGCAGGGAACAGCTACTTTGAACCTTTCATAAACAGGCACCTTGGCCTTTTGACCAGCACCAGGAGAAGTTAGCTGCAATCTGAGAGTCTGATCCAAACCTGTCTTCCAAAAACTCTGAAGCCCTGGGCCCTGTCCAGCTTCCTTTTAAGCAGTCTCTTGTCTTTACTGTTGCCCTGCAGGTGGAACTTGTGCCTACCTGTCTGTGATTTAGCTAAAGCCGGGGCTCCTAAATCTTGTTGTTTCCACATTTGGCTTATTTTGTGTGACACTTTAGAAATCCCTTTGTTCATTGGCGTCCTTGACAGATACACTTAAGTGCTGATTTCCTTTGCAACAATGGAGCCAATGCTTAGGGTGTTCTGGAACCTGAAGTTCTTTGGTAAGAGCGAGCATACTTTCCTTTCCCGTGCAGTGGCTACTACATTTGGTAGCTCCTGGGCTTTTCTGAACCAAGGAGATACAGGCTATGACTCATCCATTAGGGAAGGGCCAGGTACTTTTGAATACCATACGAAATAAATCATCTCGTTTAACTTTTACAACCACCTGCAGGAAACAGTTGTTATTGCTATTTTGTAGAGAAATTTGGGATTGGGTTCTAGCCATCCTGTTGATTTGTGGCGATTCTAGCTTGTGTTATATTCCTCTTAAAAATGCTGTTTTTCAACAGGCAATAAAATTGCTTAGACTCAAATTACATATGTTTTTTCAGTCTGTGACATGGGACAGCTTTTCCCTCAGTTCAGTTCTTTTTTGTTTTGATTTTTTTTTTCCTTTCCATGGGCAAGACTATTTTCTTTACACATATGTGGTTGAGGGCCCAATTAGAGGTCATCCCGGCAAAGTTACCATGTACAACTCAGGGTTCCCTTACTTTGCCATTATTTCTGGGCTTTTCACTTCACTTTGGGGCCATATAGCTACCCTGAATTCTGTCTGTGATTCTCCTGTCCAGTAATATAGGAAGTCTCCTCTGGAAGCTGCAAGGAATGTCACACCCCTTGAGGGCTATATTAATTACTGTTGTCATTGCTGATACAAGACAGCAGACAGAAGCAACTAATAGGAGAAAGGATTAGGTGGGGCTCTTATTTGCACGAGATTTCAGTCTATCATAACAGAAGAGGCTCCGCCCATAATGGTGGGAACTTATGGTTTGTTTGTATTGTATCAGTCAGGAAGCAGAGAGCAGGCAGGAACCAGAAGTGGGCATAATCTTCAAAGCCTTGTTCCTAGAGACCTAGTTTGACCAGCCAGGCCTTGCCTTGTAAAAGTTCCATAACTCCCCAAAGCAACATCATATACTGGGGACCAGACATTCAAACACATGAGCCTGGAGGTTCATATACAGATCAAAACAAGACCCTCCTACATGTATGGAAATGGGGGAAGCCATTTTCTTGGGGAAGGCACAGTTAGCCCAGCATCAATTCTGTCCTATCTATGTGCTCCACAGAGGACATAAAGGAAAGATTTTGGAAATCAAATGCCTATGTAGGTACAATCATACCAGGCAGATGAGAGAGAGTTCTAGAGTGACAGAGGAAATGAAATATTCTCTTAGACTTCTTTGTGGGCCTAGGAGCAAAGAGAGTCAAGAAGAGTGCTTGCTCATTCTTCCGGCTGCTTCCCAGAAGTCATGCAACATGACCTCTATCTGTGCATCGTGAATCCGAAGACTGGTTTTCCTTGTAAGAATCATGAGGACTGGAGATATAAAGCAGTTGGTTTGGTGCTTCCCTAAGATGCTTGAAGCCCTGGGTTCAATCCCCAGCACTGAATAAGCGGGTATCCTGAAACTGGCTCTAACCCAGCACACAGGAGGGAAAGATTGTAGCATCGTGAGGTTATCCATAGCTGCATAGCTTAAGGTCAGTCCATGTTATGTGAGGGGGATGAGAGAGAGAGGAAGGGACAGAGAGAAGGAAGAAGAAGAAAACCAACACAGGAAGAGGAACAGAGAGGGGGAAGGAGGAAGAAAAGGGCAGGGGAGGAGACGATGAAGGGAAGGAAGAGAAGGGAGGGCAGGACACCCAAGGGACACAGGAAGAGTGACTTTCCTAAGGAGGTTCCTTGATGCCGGGGAGTGGGCAGACAGGAAGATTGCTTCAGGCGGCCTTGGAAGCCTCAGTATCAGCAAAAATAAGTCAGAATTCATCACCCAGCTTAAACATGTGGATCAGCTCTGTCTCGTCTGGCTTCCCACTGCCACACCCCAACAATACACATAGCAAACAGCCAGAGCCAAAGCCAGCATCACTCAAAGCCACAGTGGCAGTCAGCACCAGCAGAGGGGCCTGGCAGAGAAGTAACCACAGCCATCTGATGGCAGGAACTTCCAGAGGGTGACCCTGCCCTGTTCACCCTCCCAAGACAATCACTATGAAAAGAGATGCCAAAATAACGGGAAAAGAGAAGGGTGAAAGACCAATGTGGCGAGTATGGTAAGAACGAGGCTGCAGACCAGACATTGTTTGTAATATTTAATAATCAGGATGGGGCCTGAATAAAAGGAAAACAGGAAAGACACGAGAAGAAGATGCCTGCTATAACAGATGGAGAATCCAGGACTGTGAAGGGATGTGGGGTGCTGAAGATACAACGGGTTGTGTGTCAGAGCACAGCAGCTGAGCGGCAATGCCAGTTTCTCTCCCCCACATGGACAAAAATATGGATCCAGGCACTCTGGGCATGTGCAAACTTAACCTCTGTAAGATGAGGCCTCCTGGAGAGATTCAGTGTAACGAAGAGAGCTGCATAACATACTCAATAATTAAATATATAATATTTTTGTATTTTATATATAATATAAATATAATATATAACATTTAATAATGTATATAATCAATAATATCTGTCTAATTATATATGTCACATACGATATGTAATTATATATTATATAATATTTATATATAATCAATAACTATATATACATAATAATGTAACCCTGAAGAAAGGGAGATTTGATAAATCACAACAACAGATGCCCCAAATGGTTGAGAAACTTTTGAAAGGACTGATTAAAATGAAAAATAAAATAATACATTTTATACCTTATCAGGCCAGCAAAAGTATAAAGATTTTTATTATTTTATGTGTATGAATTTTTGTCTGCATGTGTGTATGTATACTATATGCATGGCTAATAGCCATGGAAACCAGAAGAGGTCTTACAGCCATGTGGGTTCTGAGAATCAGAACTGTGTCCCCTCTGAGAGCAGCAAGGGCTCTGAACTGCTGAGCAAGTTCTGCAGCACCCTCTCCCCGTTTAAAAAACACTTTGTCATTGGCACTTCTCTGGGGGTGGCATAAGAGAAAGATGTCGCCATCCTGATGCTATGGTCCAAGTAAGAGCTATACACTTCTTTCAAAGAGATGTGATCGATACATGCCAAAATTTTAAACGTGCATATTCTTTCTTAAATACCTCTGCTTTTGGAAACGCTACATTACAGACATTCTGAGCACATAAAGACACATGCACAAGGAATTTTTCAGCTGAGATTGGGTGCAGTCAGGCTGACATGTCTATAGACAAGAAGGAATTTTAGACTATTTTTAAAATCATTTGATTTTTTTATAAAACAAAAATATTTAATTGAGATGGCTCACTTACAGTTTAAGAGGTTCAGTCCATTATCCTCATGGCAGGACGCATGGTGTTGTGCAGGAGTTCATAGTACTAGTGTAGTAGTTAAGAGTCCTTCATCTTGCAGGCAACAGGTAATTGATGCTATACTTACTCCTACAATGCCACACCTCCCAAGAGTGCCACCCCCTTTTGCAGTCATTTTCTTTCTTTTTTTTTCTCCCCGCCACCACCTCCCATTTCCCTCCCCCTCCCCCAGTCAACTCCCCCTCCCTCATCAGCCCGAAGAGCAATCAGGGTTCCCTGCCCTGTGGGAAGTCCAAGAACCACCCACCTCCTTCCAGGTCTAGTTAGGTGAGCATCCAAACTGCCTAGGCTCCCACAAAGCCAGTACGTGCACATGCGTGTGTGACTGTATGTATATACACATGTGTACACAAGGGCACACATAGAGCCCAAAAGAAGGTATCTGATCCCTCAGAGCAGGAGTACAGGAATCTGCAGGATGCCCAACTTCTTTGATGGGGCTGGGAACGGAGTCACAGGCTTCATAGGTGCACAGCAAGAACTCTTAACCACTGCACCATCTCACAGCCTCCTTTCACTTTTGTGTTTCTTGTAACTCTGAGAAGACAGGGACAACATAAATGAACAGAAAGGAGATCATTAAACAAGGTGTGACTAACCCGCATCATTCAAGATCCTGGATCTAGAAATAGTCTTCAACAGCCCAAGAGAATGAGCTACAGCTAGGTGGAGAGAAAAGCAGCTTGTCTGAGATCACCGCAGCACGTCCCAGCAAACTGCTAAGCTTGCGAGTGTACGGAGCTTTTTTATCAGAACTCTGTACTGACCTACTCATCTCATCTCCTCGGCAGCACACTTTCATCTGTGTGCTCAAGCTCTTAGATGCAGGAGGTTCACTGTGGAGCCCTTCAAACATGGTACGAAAGAGAGATGCTCCCTCCAGGTTCCGACGTGCAGAGGCTGAGGGGCAGCTGGAACTTAGTGAATGGTAGGAGGAGGTGGTACACAAGGATCTCCCCAGTACGATCCTAAGGGTCCATTGAAGCTCTGAAGCTTTCCTTCTTCTTCAGCTGAAGCTCTTAGAATGAAGAATGACATTCTCTTCTGGCCTCTTTATTCTTCCCTGAGTCTATGCCCTAGAGCCACTCCTCCTGCTCCTCCTCTTCTTCATGTGTGCGATGGATGCATTTGTGTATGGTGCATTCATGTATAAGCATGCCCATGTGTATATATGTGGAGGCCAGAAGAGGATGAGAGTCCTCCATCACTCATGGTCTTGACAATGGCAAAAATGCTTTAAAAACATAAATTAGAAACTATGAATGTAGAGGAAGTCATTAGAATGCTGAGCATAGGTGTGTGTGTGTGTTTGTGTTTGTGTGTGTGTGTGTGTGTGTGTGTGAGTGATATGTGTCATTCCACAGGAACTGTCCACCACATCTTGTTTTTAGACAAGACCTCTTTGTTCACCTGGAGATCACTGATTAGATTAGGATGCTTGGCCAGCATCTCAGCCTATAGTAACCGATATTTAAGAGTGAACCTTCTCTACCCATGCCATGAACTTGCCTGTGGCCTTTGCAGGTCATGCTCTATACACTTGGGTTCCCTCCTCCCTTGTCAATTTTCTACTTTGCTTCCTTTTGCTTCCTAAAAATCAGGGTCTTCCTTTCATGTATATATCAGGTTCAAACCCTCCAAAGAGAGGGATGTGAGTGGTCCAGGTTTTCCCTAGAGGTTTGTTTGCAAATGTTTCCTCCTGGTAGGACAGCTGTCCCCTGTACAGCACTGTCATGTGCAGAGACCATGTAAACCTAAGCAGAGGGCGCCATCTTGGATTGTACCCTCTGCCAGGACCTTTGAGTGCAGCCAAATGTTAATGTCATCACTGCCCTGTAATAGTCCTGAGAGCACCCACCAGTGGCTGTCCCACAAAGTGAGAAGTATGCTGCCAGATGGTTGGCCTGAACCCAAATGAATTAGATTTTTAAAGCTTCCAGAAAAAATTGGGGGCTGAAAACAACAGAAATGTATTTTCTCACAGTTTTGGAAGCCGGAAGTCTGAAATCAAGGTGTCTGCCAGAATGTGGTCCCCACAAAAAGGCTCTGGAGGAGAATCCTTCCTTGCCTCTTCTGGCTTCTGGTATCATCGGTCTTCTTTGGGTTGTGCATTACGACATTAATCTCTGCCTTCATCTTCCCATAGTCTATCTGTGTCTCATGAGGACACAATCCTAGGACTTGGAACTCATTGGAATGTTCCAGGATAATCTTATCTGATATATAATTTATATTAATTTCCAAAGATGTATTTTTCAGTTACGGTCAGAGTCACAGGCTCAAGGGATTAGGGTGTGGACACACATCTTAGAGGTCATGGCTCAACTCTCCACACCAAAGATGACCGAGATATGGGGGACAGAGTCTTGCTATGTAGCTCAAGTTGACCTCAAATCCATGATCCTCCTCTCTCTGCCTCCCAAGTGCTGAGATCATAGGTCTGAGCCACCCTCAACCATGAAACATCAGTCTTACCTCACACACCCTAACACAGCTTAGAAGGTCAACAGGTACTTGTTATATGGATGAGCGAAGCTGAGACCAGAAGGAAAGAAGACAAGATCACTGATCTAGGTATTGTCAAAGCTTGACTGGAGCCAAGATCTTTGGCCCTGTGTCTAAGACTCCTGCATCCACAGCAAGCTGTCCTTGATGACCATTGGAACTAAGAGACGTGTCTAAAAGAACCAAATTATTCTGGATCAGCAGTGGGACTCCAGATTCTCAGGGACAGACTGTTGTCTGAGGTTTCTGCCCTGCCTGGTTCCTGTAGTCATTAAGTCCCCAAGATATCACACAGAGTTCTACATTAGTTATAAACTGATTGGCCCATTAGCTCAGGCTTCTTATTAACTCTTATAATGTATATTAGCCCATTATTCTTGTCTATGTTAGCCACATGGCTCAGAAACTTTTTCAGTGAGGCAGTCACATCTTGCTTCTTCTGTGACTGGGCAAGGACTGCAGAGGAATGGGCTTCCTCCTTCCCAGAATTCTCCAGTTCTCATTGACCCACCTCTACTTCCTGTCTGGTTGTCCCGCATGTCTTTTGAAATGAAATTTTTTTACTTTTCTTGAGACCTTGTAGATTCTGAAGACAGAGCATGAGTTCCCATAAGGGTAGACAATAGGCTTTGTTTGAGTCCTTGATGGGATCTTCCTTGGAGCAGTGACTCTCTAAGTTGTCATCTCTTTTTGCTTGCTCTCTCTTTTATGGTGCCAGCCTGAGGACATTTCATTCAAAGCCCCTTCTTTTTGTCAGCTGATGTCCATTCTGCAAAGTGTATTGAATTAGTTACTTTTGGAATTGTTATGACCAACTTGAGGGAGCCAAGTTTTATCTAGCTTCATAGCCTAGGGGATTTCAGTTTCCCTTAGCAGGTAAGGTATAATAAGTTTAATAAGTTGGTTTAGTTTGTGATAGTGGGAATGAGAGGCAGATGCTACTCACATCATGGAGGACCAGAAAGCAGAGGTCATGTTGGAACCAGAGGCTAGACTCCAACCTTCAGTGGCCTTCTCTAAGGACTTACTGCCACCAGTTAAACTCCACCTCCTAAAGGTTGTGTGGCCTCTCAGCTAAGGGAAAAATATTTAATACATTTTCCCTTGTATTTTTCTGTAGTTATTTTGTATTTCTATGTACAATACATATGCCTTTGGGGATGTTTCAAAGCCCAGATATGTCATTTATGTTGTTGTAAGAAAATTATGCAAGAATAGGAAGGTAGTATTCATGTCTACCCGCATTTAAAGCTCCAAAGGGGACTCTCTCAAACTAAGATGTAATCTCTCTAGAGACCCTAAATTTTAACACATCCTGTTGGACTCCCTTTAGCATATCACTGCTCTGATTTTCCAGCATTCTAAAGGTTCCAGTTCCATAACTGCCTGTCCTTCAAGTCTCATACAGATCTACTGTAGCACGATTAATAAAAGCTCAGAGACAGAAATTGGGGTTCAACCTGAAGGTCAGAAAAGCAAAACAACTAGCCACTGGCTCTTACTTCTACCTTAGTCCAAAATGACAATCCTGCCTCCAGGAATCTCAGAATGAGACGGTGTGAGAGAGCTGTCTCTCCTATCTCGTATTCCTCCCTACTGCTGGGATTAAAGGTGTGCACTACTACTATCCAGTTTCTACGGCAAGCTAGTGTGGCTACTGGTACTAAAGGTGTGTGTCACCACTGACTTGTCTGTAAGGCTGACCATTGCTGCTGTTTTACACTCTGAACTTCAGGCAAGCTTTATTTATTAAAATACAGATGAAATGTCACTGCAATCTACTCTCAGATTCTGCTCAGAGTCAGAATATGAGCATCTCCAGCTGTCGCAGTCACCACTGTGCTAACAGTGTCCCTGCTGTCACCATCTGAAGAATAGTTTCAAGAACTCATGAAGCTACTACTGTGCAAGTGTAAGGACCCGAGTTGAGGTTCCCAGCACTCATGTAGAAAGGCAGCTATGGCAGTGTGAGCCTACAGCCTCAGTGCTGGGTAGGTTCAATGGGAGACCTTGTCTCAAAAAATAAGGTTCAGATAGGGTTAGGAGTGTAAGTTACAGAATGATAGAAGACCTGATAGTGAGTTCCAGCTTCCTGGCATGTGCAATATGACATGTACACCCATACCATACCATACCATACCATACCATACCATACCATACCATACCATACCATACCATACCATACCATGCCACACCACACATGCACACATATGCAAAAAAAACACACAAAATATAGTTTAAGTTAAATAGACTTAGAGATTTCATATTGTTCCTCTATTTTGCCTACCCTCTCATAAGAAAAAGATCTGATTATGGGGTAACATAGAAAGGAATATGGACCCCGATGTTACCTAAAGACAAGGCATGTTTGAACTTAACCAGTGCCAACATGTAATGCCCGGGACAATGTCTGACATATAGCAAGCCTCTGGAATGCTGGAAAGATGGACAGAAAGGAAGTCTCCCAGCGAGCAAGCTTCAGCCTCCACCTTTCGCGTTAGTGGTCTTTATAACACACCCTTGTTGGGGCACTGGAGTTTCGGTCATTCAATTGGTCATCAGCTCATTTTCTGCAAGTGCTGACTTGTCTCTTGCAATCCCTACTTGCCCGTGACACCTCAGCTTTCTGGCTGTCAGCTCCGAATCCCATCACTTATCCAAACATTCCTCGAGTTCAAGGTGCTGACCTTGCCCTGAGTAGTCCTCTCAGTGCTTTTGCTGAAGAAATATGATGGTTCCAAGGGATACAAGAGAAACCTTGTAATCACAAAGGAAGGAAAATCCTTCAGTAGTTTTTCCTACAGGCTGGAGCGACACAGAAGCTCTCAAATTTTTCTAACCTCACAGAGCTCTCTGTGGCAGGTTCTAGGCAGACTCGTCTCTGCTGTACAATCTCAGCTGAATGGGGCCTTGATAACAATGACAGAGTTGCTCACCGACCACTCAACTGCTTTGTTTCACAAAGTGATTATTAAGCCAACACTCCTAAGAGCATGCTACTTGGCAAAGAATGAACTTGATCCATTTTGACGAACTAATGGACACGTTAACAAATGTCTGGAAGATGCAGCTACAAATCTAACATCAGTGTTTCAGGTACACCAGTAATCTGAAAATTGCCAGGCTCCTTTTCCAAACCCGACACCAATCAATCACCCCTCTTCCACCACCAAATCTTTTCCTGTCAGTGACCTCAATGCACTCCTCTCTGTGTGCTTTCACACAATAAATTCAGAATTCTGGCAAGGCATGGCACCCCAAGTCTTTTGTGGCAGGGATTTGTGAGAAAATGTAACGGACTTTCTTCAAGTTCTGACAGCAAATCCTGTAGAGATTCAAAAAGGGGAGAATCTCATTTCCATCCAAAAGTTAGAGGAGAAAAAGAGGGGGAGTGTTTTGTTTTTATAGCAGGGTTGAAGAAGCATAGGCACACTAG
>JABTXL010006842.1:5525932-5597497 GCA_025134845.1 Neodon shergylaensis
GAATAGGAACAGGTATTAGAACAGGTGTCACTCTTGTCACCTGCCCCCTCTACTTTCTGTGCTAGAACACAGACACTGAGGGAGAAATGGATAGACACTCTAAGACGTGACCTTGGGTACTAGGGAGCTGGCTCATTCATTGGGTTAGGGAGTTTGCTCTACAAGTCTAAGCACCTGAGTTCAGACCCCCAAACCCCACATCAAAGATAGCTGTGGCCCTAAGGGCCTGTTACACCAATACTCAGGAAAAGGTTGTAAGAGAATGGTTGAGTCTGCTGGCCAGCCAACCTAGTCAAAATATATATGATCAGGGTGGCCCAAGAAGGGGACACTGAGATCCACACAGAGGCTCTTCACAGTTAGCAAAGAAGAATCAACCAACACCAAGCCATGACACCTTGCCAACCCTGGCTTTCCTGCATTCCAGAGAGACTTTGGTTCTGGAATCTGAGTAGTAGCTGGCTGCCCAGCTTTGGCTGCAGCCCTTGCCTTAAGTCCTGTATACTATTGAGATCTTTCATTTTTCTCTTCATTTCTCAGGAGACCACAGGTGATCCACCTGCTCTATCTAGATGGTGACAACTGTCTTTATGCTCAGCCCCAAGAAGACCCTCAAAAAGATCTCTTGGTTCATTTGTTCATTTCAATTTTGTTGTAGCACATACGCACGTGTGTGTGCGCGCACACATACATGCACAGAGAGAGAGAGAGAGAGAGAGAGAGAGAGGAAAAGAGTATAACTCTCCAGAATAAACACTTTTACAGACTCATTGTCTCGTGGCAAACCACAGCTACAAACAAGGTGAAACCTACCTCCTGTCTGTACAGATATAGACAGGACACAGCTACTCCTATTAATGTACATATTTTCTGGCTATTCCGATACTTACAGCTGAATTGACTAACCGCCAGCAAGGATATAACCATTTGCAGTTTTTTGACCAGTGTCAAAACACATAACATTTCCCTAGTTATTTCCAGAAAGATAATTCTAAGAGTGTGATTACCAGTCAGGGCACACACATAATTTTATTCTGGTATGCTATTTTAATTAAAACTGTCAGTAATGAATTAGATTTTTTTCTTCGACCTAATCACCAATATAAAAAGATACCAATCATTTTAAACCTTGATGATAAAAGTCAAGGCGGTATTCTATCTTTTTTCCCCTCATGTAAACTCAGTTCAAGTCAATAGTTGTATTTTGAGCAACTGCCAGGCATCAGGTACAATGCTGGGGAGGAGACACAGCTTTGCCTATCCCTGTGAACCTGGAGACCATGAAGAGATGGGAGGGAGGACAATTAACAATGGTCAGAGGCTGTGGCAGCTCCCACTGTGGCTTTGCTCCTTATCAGCCAACTCTTCACACTACAGTCCTGAGCATCTGTTTTCCTCATTTGAAAACATTTGACTGAGGATGTATTAGCTCATAAATGGCACCTCCTACCACTGTTGGAAGGGTCCTAGAGTCCCAGGACTTAAAGGGACCAGTCTGTCATTGTGGGAAGGGCAGGAGGAGGTGAGACAGGCATTGGTTGCAGTTTAGAGGAGCTCAAACAAAGGAACACAGGCAGCTGTGGAGGATGCAGTGGGATTGGAGGGTGAACAGCAGGTGCAGAGAGGTACTTCAGTTCCCTCCTTGTGTGCAATAGAGAGAGTTGGCTGCATTGGAGGAGAAAAGCCCATCAAAAAATTTCATTAGAAGACCAATTTTGAAAGGCATTCTAATTTGCCACATTCATTGGGGTTACAGCCTTACTTCACAGAGGAGTGACCCCAAGCCATAATACAGCAAAATATCAGGGGCCACCTATCAAATCACAGAGGACAATGAGGAGCAGACCAGTCCCTATACTTTGGTTCCAATGGTAGCTTTTTAATTCTTTGTAATAAATCTTTGGTACCCACAAACATTTGTCAACACTGGGCTCTCATGTAAAATCAAGTCTGGCTAATCATAAAATTATTAAGTATCTGTGTTAGTCTGAAAATACTATGGTCAGTGTGTTGTGGTATTTGTGCATAGTAAAAGAAATTCTGAGGCCCCCATCCCTGGGATGGACTTGAGAACTGTGCTTTCAAACTGAGCCTTGGCAGGGCAGAGACAGGACATTATTCATTCTGTAACCCTGGGAACAGCTGATCCAAGCACAAAATGGAGCAACCCCTTCAAAAAATGCTCCTTGAAGTAAATAAAATGTTCTGAGTTCTGGATAAGAGTGGCACCCAAAGGAGCAGCAGAATTAAAATCTTGTGCAGACCCAGAAAAGGATTGGCGAATTGTTCAACAAAAGCACACAATAAGACTGGGGCAGGGGAGATGTCTAAGTCAGTGAAGGGCCTGTCCCACAGGCTTGAGGACTGGAGTTCTGATCCTTAAACCCCGTGTGAAAGTGAGGCATGCTGGCATACGTCTGTAACCCAGTGTTGGGGAAAGCAACACAGACCGTCCTGAAACTCAGTGGCCAGTCAATCTAAGCAATCAGTGAGCACTGGGATGAGGGAGAGACCCTGTCTCAAAAGACAAGATGGAGAGTAGTGATGGGAGAGACCTGACATCTGCTTCCAGATTCCACATGTATGTGAATACACATGTACTCGTACGCTCATGTAGATATGCACACTTATATACTACACACACACACGTATACACACCTACTAACCTCACTGAAGTCATAGACATAACATACAGAAGTCAGGGAGTATAGCCGTCCCCTTGAGCAGACATTGTGTAACGTAAACCACACAACGTATATTTTAAATAAAGTTTGCTTACTCCATTAAAATATAATTTTCAGATACCTCTTTTCTCTTATTAGCAAGCGAAACACACACATATCCCTCGTATCTTAAAAGCTCAGTACAAATTACCTACCTATCATATTTAACATTCTTTTTCTCCCAGTATTTGACACAGGCATGGGAACAGACCGTTGAACCCATTTTTTAAAAAAGAAAAAAAAAAAAAAAACAAATCTGGAGCAGCAGTTCTTTGTTGGAGAAAAAGCATTTCCACTTCTGAAGAAATGTTTTTCCCTGAAGGAAAGTGAACACTGTGTTCAAAGCCCTGACTTGCGCATAGAACGAGCAACCTCAATTCTCCCATGTTGATAACACCCAGATTCGAATTCTTTCAACTAAAGGGAGGTGCCAAAGCTGTGCCTAACTCCAATTAACCAGAGGCTATGTGTTGAGTCTGCAGAAGAAAACCATTGTTGGTTTGCTTCTAAAGGATGATGAAGGCCGAACCTCAGCGAAAGTGTACTAGCCAGTCAAATCAATAGAATTGTGATGGAAGTATATAACCTTCGCGTGAGGCCAAGGAGGCCGGGCAAGTTCAGCTGCTTCTTCCCTCATCAGACAATTTCTACAGCAAAAGTTACCTAGCTTGGCTATGGAAACCAACTTTGTCTGACAAAATTTCTTAATAGGATTTACCTAGGAAGCTTGCAGCAAGATATGTAACAGGAGACAGAAGAAAACATCACCCTAACATATGTGTTTAGAGAAGTAATACACTCGTGGGCATGCACGTGTGTATGGTGTGTGTGTGTGTGTGTGCACGTGTGGATATGTCTGTGCACTTGGATGTGTAAACATGCGTGCATGTGTATCCATGTGCATGTAGAGGCTAGAAGTTGATGTCAGGTGTTTTTTCCATTGCTCTCTCTCTCTACTTTTAGTTTTGAAATCAGCTCTCATGAGGCCTGGAGCTTAGTGACTCAGCTAGCCAGAGCTAGCCAGTGAGCCTGGGATCTGCCTGTTTTCCCAGGGCTGGGGTTACAGGAGTTTGCCTTTGTGCCTATCTTGTATGTGAGTGCTGGGGAATTGAACTCAGGTCCTCACACTTGCACAGCTAGCCCTGGACAGATCAAAAGCTCTGTCTCCCGCCCACGCCCACTGCATCCTTTCTGTGCAAGTACCCCCAGCCTTCCGGGGAGAAAGGCCCTATGCAAATTAGACATGTTCTGTGCTGCAGAGAGATTTGTCTGCCCAAAGGAACCATTAAGGGATTTATTCTCCTGCTTCTACTCCCTTTGCTCTTCTGTCTCACGGTGCAGGGACTAGGAGTGAGGAGGCATGTTTGTTTTACAAGCTGTGACAAAGTATGAATCTAGCAGCACCCTTTTACGAGCATGGGATCCTGCAGGTCTCCTATGGCCAAAGCCAAGGTCGGGCGTTAACTTGCCTGGAATGTCTGACAAGAATCTGCTTCTGTTTATTTGGGGGGGAATGGTAGAATTTTGGTCCCTGAGGCTGTAGGAATGAAACCCTGTTGCTTTGCTGTCTGAGGGTTGGTGGATGGGGCGAGGCTATTTCTTCAGTCTTCGAGGCTGCCTTCCTGTTTCCATATTTAAAGCCTGCAAAGTGCTTGGAATTATCCCATGCTGTGAGTCTCTCTGTCTCTAGACCAGAAGGGCAGCAGTCTTCAAGAGCCCAGGTGATTATGTTAGGCTCATCTGATTAACATCTCTTTGGATGAACTCAGATCCAACCAATTAATCACCTCAGCCACATCTGCCAAGTCCCTTTTGCTGGGTGACAAAACATTGTCTTGCAAGTGATAGGGAAGCCCGCTCAGGGGTCCTGGTGGAAATCTCAGCCGTGAGAGGTGGAAGGGGGGAGTTCATGCCAGGGTTCTGTCTTGCACAAGTAGTGTGATCACACTGGGCCCTGTCTTGTGTGATATGAAGCCCGCTCATTTCCTTGCCTTTCTTAATTAGCTTGTGGCACAATCTTTGCGCCTTGACATCTGAGCCTTGCTGGCAGCCAACTTGAGCTTGAACGGCAGCTTCCTGCCAAAGGCTGTGTAGCCTTGAGATGGTTCAAGTCCCTTTTGGTAGTATGTTTATTTTTCTCATGTTTGTTGCCCCATGCCATTGATGTCATTAATCTACATAAGGAAGGATTTAGGGATGACATGGGTTTTACGGTTATGAAAAACTGGGAAATGCAAAAAGGAAAAAAAAAGACCATAAGAATAAAAACTACCAAGTAGGAATGCATAAAACTCCCAGCCAACAGCCCCTCCGACCTCTTCTTGTATGATGAGCTTCCTCCAAACAAGGGGTGCAATGCCTTTTCTTCTGAGGTCAGGTCACCCTCCTTCCCCACTTCAGAAGGTGCTTCCACAAGGGTGGCCCTTACCCTCATGGGAAGAACCATATTTACCACAGCACTCATGCAGTCTTTAATCCTTTAATGTGCATCAAACTGTGCAGTCTTATTAATGGCCTGCTCCTGTGTCATGGACAGCATTTTTTAGTATTACCCCAGGAGTTAAGTCATGTCCTCCCAAATTCTAATGAGAAGTTCTCTCCTTCTGTAGCTCAGAATGTGACTTTCTTTGGAAATAGGGTCTCCTTGGAGATAACTCAGTTAGAATAAAGGCTTTATGGCGGGCCTAAATGTTCACGATAGTATTAACTCCAGTGGATTTGGAGCAGGTCTCAATAGCAGTGAGGGTAAAATGCTACGCTGTGCTCAGCAGACATGGCCCATAGGCCTTCAACAGTGGCTGGCAGTATTACTGACTTCCTGAGCACTTTAGACTCTTTGGAGCGCTCCATAGTCTGCACAAATAAAAGGATATTGATGCTATGTACAGGGGCAAGGGTATCTACAAGACTCAGCTGCTTGGTATTAATAAGGAATGTTGCTAACGTGGAGAAATAGATCATTGAAGATCAGTACCACCATTTTCAACCCTTTGGTTCGCTGATCTTTGTTTAAGTTCAAGGCCAATCCACACAGCTGGCTGTTATGCAATGGTTTTGTTAGTTTGTGACATGGTCTCATGTGCCCCAAGCTGACCTCTGACTCGCCATGTAGTCAAGGACGACTGTGACCTCCTGATGCACCCCCCTCCACCTCCTGTGCTGGGGTTATAGTAGTTGACCTATCCTGCCTGCTTGTATGCAGTGCTAGGGATTGCCAGTGCTTTGTGCCTGTTAGACAAGACCTCTACCAACTGACTCCATTCCCACATCAGCACATGCCTTTTGAAGCACTATGTCAGGGAACTGGCAAGGTGAGAGAGAAGAGGTCAGGATTTACATCTAGACCGCCTGTGCCCTGAATTTCAAGTGTGAAAAGTCCATGTTGGAAGTTGGTAAGGTTGCTGGGTTGAGCAGGCATCTGGAGATGGTTGAGTCACATGTGTGCATATAGACATGGAGGATGAGACACTGACTGTGCAATATCAGACAGGTAAGTCGGCAGACATTTGGAGAAGTGTGATGTTCTTAGGCCAGTGTTTATGAACAAGGTCCCAGGACTCCCGCTATTATAAAGGGAAGAATGACCTAGCACAAATCCCTAAACTGCTGTTCATTATCTGGACAATAAGAGTGATTTACTTTGTGTGTACACGTGGGAGTGGATGTGCATCTGTCCACCTCAGGTGTCAATCTTCAAGAGCTGTTCAGCTATTTGTTTTTCTGTTTTCCCGTTTTGTTTTCTTGAGACAACAGGTCTTTCCCATGTGCCTGTAACACACCCATTAGGTGAGGCTGGCTGTCACCCTACCCCAAGGCTATGCCCCCAACTCTCTTTTTCTCCCTGTTTTAAGCCACCCAGATCGTAGGTGTATATTCCAGCAGATTTCATCACAGAGTGATTTCCTCCAACCATCACCTAAAATAGTCCCATGTATGTGTGTACGCGCGAGCACACACACACACACTCACACATTCCACTACATCACACATCTTTATTCTTCTTCCCAGGCTTCTCTCCACTTCTGATATGCAATCTACTCATGAGACTCGTTTATGCCAGTCTTCTAGTCTACAATGCATGTTCCATACCAGCATGCACCTTGATTTACTAACTGATGTGTACCCAGAGCCAAAAAAAAAAAAAAAAATGTACCTGGCTCAAAGAGAAAGCTCTCTAAATATTTATTGAGTAAATGAATGAGAGCCTTCACCTTTAACTGCATAAAGAAGCCCAGAAGCTTTGAAATCACAATTTGTATTTTAATACCTCATTGCAAATTCCCAACCTTAACCCTCATTTCTATTATCATAAAGTAGCAATATATTTATTCTGCTTCCCTGAACAAATTCCTCTCTAGAGGTAGGGCGCTCTCTCTCTCTCTCTCTCTCTCTCTCTCTCTCTCTCTCTCTCTCTCTCTCTCTCTCTCTGTGTGTGTGTGTGTGTGTGTGTGTGTGTGACAGAGAGACAGAGAGAGACTGGAGGGAAAGGAAGAGGTATTGGGCAAAGGGTGGGTGGGGAGATAGGAGAAAACATATTTCTGGTTCCATCTATTCCAAAGAGCACTTAGCCTATTGCCCATGAGATTAAGGGGAACAAGGGCTGCTGCTCACCCACGTGTCCACACCTGCCAAGCTGTTCTTAACCGTTTTGCAATTTGCCCAGCAGGTTTGGAATGGGGACAATAATGGTTGGATACTCTTACCTTGTCACAACTCAAAAGTGACATGCTATTTTTCTGCGCACCAATTTTCCACCCCAGGAGCCTTTATGAGTCGTGGATTAAGAGGCAAGAAAATGGCTCTGATGTAAATGCTGAGGCTTGTTACTCAAACAGGACACAACCAAGACTTTCACTTAGGAAACATGGGGAGCGAGTGATGGATCAGATCACGAGTTACTTAAGGGCTTAATTTTCTGGCTTTATTCCTTCACTGCTGTCTTGTTGAACACAGTTTTTAAATCTTGAGTGAATAGATAGTAAATCGTTGGTGTTGGGGACTGAATAATGGCTGTGGTTCAATGTCTGTCATCTTCCTCTACTTCTCAATCCACTAGTCTGACCCATAGCTGTTCAGCCTGCTCCTGGGGAGTTCAATTGTGGGTTCTGTGCTGTTTCACATAGTGATGGGCTCTAAGGATGCAAAGGATTAAGCCCACTTCCCATTTAGCTTGAAGATTTTGGTCTCGCAGAGAAGCCAGGAGAGGAGTGGAAATTCTTCAGGCAGAATCCAAGGAGAAGGATGTTCTTGGGACAGAATCATAATTGAGGGGCCTCATTTGCCTATCTGAGAGGATGAATATGGCTGATTTCTAGAATTTCATTCTAGCAGTCCTGATTACTCGAGCCTTGTGTGATGAGAAGGTGGGGGAAAGCCTTGAGGAACCCTGTTAGGCTGAGATAGTTGAGCTATAGCCTGTGGACAGCATCATGGAAGGGCACTAAGTGGAGGGTGACTTGGTCACTTTTCTTGGCTATGTGGAACATGGGAGCAGAAGAGGAAAGCTGGTCTGGTGGCTATGACAAGATAAAAAAGAGGTAAAGTTGTAGCAATAAAAAGTGACAAGAAACATAGAGAGCCTGGGACAAATTAGGTGCAGGAAGTCTCTCATATGTTGATTACGTGTCTGAAGAAACTGTTCCCTCCAACACACAGCCCCCATTCTGCAGCACAATAGTAGTGGGGGCAGAACCAAGCCCCCAAAGTTGTGTGTTCTCTCTATGCCTTCCGAATCTACCCCCATCTTATCTGTGGGCCACTTAGCAAAGGAGATACGACTGGGTTATAAGTACAGACACAGAAAGAATCCATGCTGGGTCCTTAGACCACCATCTCTGAAGCCCTGTTGTGTTTGGAGACAGTGCTTCCCCTGAAGATGTGGACAGGTATCATTGTATGACATGTGCCACACGCAGGGCTGTGACACAGGTACAATAACCAACGTTACACAGACACCTATCTAGTGGACTATATATTTATCTTATGGCATGTTCATAGTAAACTGATTCTCTGAGGATAGCCCTTGACGATTCTCTCTTCTGAAGGCAATTCCAATATATTTGTAGCCACCTAGTGAGATACGAGATCTCAGAGGGCAACAAGGAAACAGTAGGCCTCAGGCATTGCTTTTATTCTCCAAACTCAGATTTCTACTCAAAGCTGTAGGTCTGTGCAGTCTACCTCATCTTAAAGACATCATCTCTCACATCCAAACCTTGGTTAGGCCAACATGTCCCCGTTATGGCTAGCTGTGGCTTATATCCAAGCTGGGTCTTCCTGGGTTAAGCTTAATCAGGCGTCTGCGATGTTCCAAACCCCGTGTGGAAATAAAATCAGCAGTTCCTCCTCCTAGGAGCTCTCAGCCTTGGGGGAGGAGGAGGAGGAAGGAAGAGGACACACAAACATTGCTTAAAACAAGCCAAGAAGCATGAGTGGAAGGCTGAATTGATTTGAGATGCAGTGAGTGATTCTGCCTGGATCTTGAGAGAAGTTCACAGGGTCAGAGTGATATCTGGATAGGGCCTTCAAGGATACATGGGACTTTATCAGGACACGAGGGAGGAACAGGAGATGTTGGAAATGAGGTTTTGGCAGAAGAAATAAATAGGTGGACTGTTTGTGAGAGGTTCGGCAATAGTAAACCCTCTTCTTCAATGCACAGTGGGTGAATGTGCGAACCATACTTTGGGTCTAAGCTCCTCACTTCTCAGATGAGTCTGCTGAAGTCTAGAGAGGGTACTTAGTTTGAGCAAGGTCACAAGAAGTAGGTCAAAGAGCCAGGATCCATTGAGGATATCTGACAGCTTTGGTTCTGTGCCAACTTTTCTGCTCAACCTGAAATACCAAGAAATGGAGTTTAGACATTGTCCCCATCAGATCTCTGAGGCCAACGACATATGCCTTGGGGAGACCTCTACTGCCCCTTCCCCCCTACCCCAGACCAGTAAGGCCTCTCAACAGTTACACTTATTTCTAGGACAGGAAAAGAGAAGATCCACATCTTAGGAATGATTTTTTTAAAAAAATGTTTCCATCCTTGGTAGAACTCGTTCCTGGGGATCCTGTGACCACCCCCCAACTTCCGTGTGAACTGAGGGCTCACTTTTTGTTTGGTATTTAATGATTATTTTTCTTAAGATTTGTATTTACTTATGTATACAAGGTATGTGCATGTGTTTGAGTGCGTGTACACCCACATGAGCGAGTGCCCCTGGAAGCCAGAAGAGGCCATCAAATGGCTGGAGCTAGAGTTTCAAGGTGTACTTCAGGTTCAGCGAGAGACTCTGCCTGAAAAATTAAGATGGCGAACTAGAAAGGAAGACACATAGTGTCCTCCTCTAACCTACACACACATTGCACAACTTTGTGCACACATGCATACACTGGACACAGACAGACCACCCCCAACACGTGTGCAGACACAAAGGAATGCAGCCTTTTGCAGGTATCAGAGTGCTGTCTACTGGTGCTCCAACTAGGAGCTCCCTGCTCCCGGTGTCCTTAATGGTCCTGTGATTTGCCTGACAAGGAAGAGACAAAGAACAGACAAGTCATTGTCCTGTCCTTGCAGCCCTTGGCAGAGCCATCTCATTCTACCCTGCTCCTGGCAACACATGTTGCCGTTTTACTAAGTGGCAGTTAATGTTGGCAGGGAAGGAGGGGCCATGGCAGAAGAGTAGGAGGAGCTATAAATCTCCTCACAATGGTATCTGAGTCACCTACTCAGCCAAAAACCAAGTGTTACCAGACAGCTGCCTTCCGAACTCACTCACTGAAGAGGTGCTTAGAAAGCCCCGCTCCACCCGGTCAGATGGTGGGTCAGGGTCTAAGGATGAAGGGAGAAACATTTTCTCTTACTGAGACTCTCTTGGTCCCACCGCAGTCATAGAAACGGGTCATTTCAATACAGTGTTGCAATGAGTTCAAGTTAAAACAGCAGGAGACATTTGAGAATTCTGAACATATATCCGATTGTCACAACCCCCGGGAAAATGAAAGAGTTGTGACAACAGGCTTGATCCAAGAGGTGTCAAGGATGCTGCTAAATACCCTGTAGAGCGCATGAGCACCTCTACAGTCAAGAAAGTTGGGGCTCAAAACATCAAGTGTGCCAAGGCTAAGAAACGGATAATAAAAAGTTATTATTTGTGTCTGACTGGGAGCTCATAACTTCATATTATCACATTTAACCATCGACAAAATGCTGCAATGAAGTTGATATTTTCCCCCATTTTACAGATGGTCTCTGTCATCTTGCCTAGGGTCACACAGCAGGAACACCAGGCAGGCATTGCTCCCGAGCCTAAGTGCCAAGTAGCTCTGCCCCAACTATCAACTGTGGTCTATACAAATGGTGGACGTTTGTAAAAAATACCAGCTCTTCCCTTCTCAGAGGGGTTCTGAGGGCAACACTGAGTGAGACTAGCTCTGTGAAAACAATGACATGAGCTGAAATGGCACCAATGTGATGTCTGTGCCCAAAAAATAAACATGGAACCTCAATGCCCTTCACTCCAGAAAACAGAAACTTCAGAACCAGATGACCTTCAGCTCCAAACATAAGGCCTGGTAGGCCAAGTCACTGCCAGATAATGTTCATACCTAAGGATTCCCTGGGTTCATTTTCTTCTAACAGCTTACTGGGTGTTCTGAATTTTAAATCTCTTATTTCTCATCCCAGAATGGTGATAATGTGATCAGAAGACTTCGACAAGTCTTTCCATTTTTACATCCTGATATCCTCATCTTCTCACTTAGGAACGTGAACCCCTCTCCCTAGGGCTTAATATGAACTTGAGAGGCGGACACTTGAACATCTAAAATGTCATTGGAATTAAGTTCAATGAGGATTATTATTGAGAACCACTTGAGTGATAGAATCAGGGGACATCATTCCAGGAACCCACTGAAGAAAGATTAGCTGATACGTACCGCTCTCCTCTCTGGCTGTCACCGTCCTCAGGTGGATCTTTGGTTCCACATAAGCCTCTGGACTTTTGCCAAAGCAAATAACTAAAACAAAATTCAGGGATCAATGTTCTCCATGTCTTTATTGCCAGGGATCAAGTACCTGGCTTGCAGGGTGACATTTGGGAGATGTCAGTTTCCTCTCACTTTGGAGACTTTGACAGAGAGTGGTTCTGCTTTGATAAGACCTTAGAGCCAGCAAGTCGACTGGGCTGGGGTAGCAGAACCTGGTGGGGCAGGCTGGTGTGACTGCTCCCAAACCAAGAAGAACTCGGGGCTGCCCAAGAACTAATGAGATAAGCAGAGACTAGAAATCCTACACTCTAGCTTGATGGCTTCAAGGGTTGTCAGAACAGTTCCCCCTTCCCAGCCCCCCGCCCCCCCACTCCCTGAGACCACAGATGCCTTTGAATTTTGCAGACACCTAACATTGCAAGAGTTCTCAGGTCCCATTGTTAGGCAAGACCTGAGGA
The DNA here is from genome assembly GCA_025134845.1 of Neodon shergylaensis. Classification (NCBI taxonomy): domain Eukaryota; kingdom Metazoa; phylum Chordata; class Mammalia; order Rodentia; family Cricetidae; genus Neodon; species Neodon shergylaensis. The sequence goes on from JABTXL010006842.1 coordinate 5,538,096, forward strand.
AACTCTGTATGATTGTTTCCTACTTGCTATCACTTTCCCCAGCTTCTGTTCTCCCGTCTGTGTGTTTCCTCGCTCTTGTGGCAGTTTGTCAGGACATGTCGAAACTGCAGCCCAAATTCTCCATTAACCATTCCAAAGAGCTTTACCAGTGTTTTCTTCTTATCATATATCTGAGCTCATCGCCCCAAAATAATTGCTCCTCATCAGCCAAACATGTCCTTGCATTGTGCTCACGTTACACTTTTTTTTCGGAAGCTCATGCCTGGCCCCACCCTTTGTGTCCACCTGGTAACTTTCCCTAGGACAGAGCCTACGTAGTAGTTCCTTTGAATATCTTTCTCTGAAACCTCAAATACACTGAATGCCACCACACTGTCACAGCGCAATGATGACAGACTCAGGACTCTGAGTCATCTTCTCTTCTATTCCCCCAGCATTCTTTCCTTGCTCTATTCTCTCTCCAAAAACCTGATTAGTAATTCTTTGTAATACACTCCCTGTGTACCAACCACTGTAATATTAGGTCATTAGAATCTCCCTGAAAACCATATGAAAATAATGTTCTTATAACTCCATCTAATTTTGCAGATGACTAATGAAGGAGTTAAGTGTCTTAGTCCCCAGTACACAGGTACTCCTGGGTGGAACTGATATTTGAACCCACACTCTTAAGAGTCCCAGCAAATGCACAATGTCTAATCATTCTAGCTTTGCTGGAGATGATGTCACGTTTCTAAGTCAGTAGGATTAGGACTGGGGGAAAGTGTGTGTATGCATGGAAATATGGGGGAACAAGGCAAAATTTCACAAGGTTGAGATTTTAATCTTGCTTCATAGGCCAAACCTGTTTCTCAACATCTTTCTGAACTCTCCCAATGATCAACTATTAGATAGGTGAGAGTAATATTATAGGTGACCTTTGTGACAGCTTCAGAAGCTCCTGAGAAAGGTCATTCTCCCCCAGGCCGATGAACAAGACCCCGAATTACTTATACAGTGTTTAGGGTCTAGGTGATCTTCATAAACACCCCAGCTCTGCCTCACTGTGTAGATTTGGTGAACCTTCTTGGCATCTTTGATTTCTAGATTTCTGACTTGTAGAATAAAAATAATCTTTGTTCCACTACTGTATTAGTCAGGATGGATGAGGTTACGCTGCAGTAACAAGCATCTCAGTGGCTCAAGTTCACATTCAGAACAAGACAGCAGAAGCGATTATATACTGTGGCCTCTCAGAGACATGGTTTGATAGAGGCTCCATCTACACCTTGATAGCTTTTGACTTAGAGGGCTCCTTGTTAAAGAAGCTACCGTATGTCCTAGACATTGTGTCAAATCTCTCATTCCAGGTAAGATGAGGTCAGAAGTGTCCCTTCCTCCACTGTAACAACCAAAATTATCTGCATTTTTCCATTTTCTCTAGGATGCCAAAGCCACCCTTGCTTAAAACCATTGATTTATCTACCCACACACATGATCAGCCCAGCTGAAGGGAAAGAGGGCTGAACTCACATACATGAAATCCTCTTACACAGACATGACACACTCATTTTCCTTTCTTGTGGATTGAGAGAGACAGCCCATGCCTAACCTCACAGAGATAGAACATACAATTTTACAATAAAACATGAAGAGAGAGACCTGAAATAAGTGTCATCACACTGGGCCTGGGGAGATGGCTCAGAGGTTAAGAGCACTGGCTGCTCTTCCAGGGGTCCTCAGTTCAATTCCCAGCAAGCACATGGTGGTCATAGCCATTCATGATAAGATCTGGTGCCCTCTTCTGGCCTGCAGACATATGTACAGGCAGAACACTTACATATAATAATAAATAAATGTCTTTTTTTTAAAAAAAAAAAAGGTGTCATCAGAGCTAACATACAACAATTTGAAATGAAAGAATGCATGTGTAATTTTTAACACAACCTCTATCAAATAAACAGAGGCCACCATTTGGGGACTGTTAATATCAGAGTACAATGTAGGACCAACTGTCTGGTCTCCCTTAGGGAAGATGAAGAACTGTGGACTAAAACGGCAGTGCAGAATTCCCATTTCAGTGGCACCACATTTCTTGCCTAAAGCTGGTAGAGTTTGAGTAGTCCTGTAAAGTTTTAGTTCAACAGTGTCCTTATTACCAACTGCCTGGGTGCCCTCCAGGCATGGTTTGGTCATTTCTATCTTCGAAGCAGAGTAGCCCTGGTGGTTACATACATGTTCCTCCTCCTAACATAGGTCCCATCAGCATTCCCTGGTAGAATGAGGAAAGCAAAGAGTTACCTTCTAACCACCACTAGCTTCTCCCTGCCCCCTCCTAGCTGCTGGCTGTCCTACCCTAACTGCACATGGCTGCTGGGGGTGGCATGCAAGACCATGCAGGAGGTGGGAGGGTTACTGGAGGGAGGACTCCAGTGCTTCAACCTTCTTAAGTCACCACTCATGCTGGGATGGAACTTTGGTGCAACAGGTGCCTACGTGTGTCACCAGTGTTCCTCCACATAACCCTTTATCTAGGCTTCCGTGAGCAGCGTGAATAATTCATTGGTTGACCAACCTAGACTTGGATCTTTTTTATATTTATTTATTTATTTATTTATTTATTTATTTATTTATTTATTTATTTTATCTGCTAGTGCTCTATTTGTGGTACATCAAAATCTCCCCAGGAAAAGTTACATAACAACAGTACCGTTGGCCACTTTGTTTCCTGTTATTTAACATGCGCAAAAGAAGAGCCTGCCTGGTGGCTAGTGTTCTGCCCTCCTGTTGAGTCTTCCTCTTTCTCTCATGTTCTGATCAGTGGGGACTTTCCTTTGTGCATTCCATATGCATCGTCCTCCTTCCCCAGGAGCCTTCGCATATGCCATATTCTTCCTCCCTGAAAAGCTTCTTTCTCATCTCATTTTTCTATTTTATTCAGTTTCTAGAAAACATTTTTCTGACTTCTCAGATTGTGTCTTCTCTTTACACCCCCATTCTGCCAAGAGCTTATGTTAGCAAGTGGAGATCCCCCCTAAGTCATATACCACAATTTGGGGTTTTTATATGGCTGTCTGTCTTCTCCACTGGATTGAGAATACAGCCATAGGTTTCTTTTGCTCACCTTATAACCCAAGGGTTACACACATGATGTATAATAGACCCTCAGTGAATGCAGGTTGAAGTGGAGAGCTAAGCTAGCTCAGTCAATAAAGTGCTTACCGTGCAAGTACAAAGGCCAGCGTTCAATTCCCCAGAACCTCCATTTCAAAAGTCTCCTGGGAAGGCATCTCTTAGGGTTTCTACTGCTATTGGGGTGGGTAGTATTTTATCTTATGCTACCAGGTAACAGTCAGTCCATCTTGAGGGAAATCAAGGCAGGAGCTCAAAAAGGGCAGGAACCAAGAGGTAAGGAACTGGAACAGAGACCATAGAGGAACACTGCTCACAGGTTTGTACCTCATGGCTTGTTCATCTTGTTTTCTTCTAGAACCCAGGATCACCTCATCAGAGGTAACACTGCCACCAGTAAGCTGCACCCCCAAACCCCCTGCCTCAATCATTAATCAAGAAAATGTACTATTGACTTGCCTACAGACAAATCTTAAGGAACCATTTTCTCCATCAAAGAGTCCCTCTTCCCAAATGACTCTGACTTGTCTCAAGGAGATGTAAAACTTGCTCGTATATGACACACACTTGTGATTCCAGCACCGGAGTAGGGGCCAGGACACAAAGATAGGCAGGTCCCTGGGGATTGCTAGCCATCCAGCTTAGCCTACTTGGCAAGACCCACGCTGTGGGAAACTATGTCTAGAAAAGAAGGCTTGACAGTACCTGAGGAATGACTACCACAATTGTCCTCTGGCCTCCATTCACCTGCACACACACACACACACACACACACACACACACACAGAGAGAGAGAGAGAGAGAGAACACATACACACACAAAAATTGCAGGCTAACTGAATGAGGTCAATTGAATGAATAAATGAACGAATGCCTATTCTGAATCCGAGTCTAGGATCTACTGATATTTGTTTTGAATCTCTTTCTCATGCTTCATACAGCAAAGTGCTGGTCCCATCATATTTCCCCGGAAACAAAAAGCAGAGGGGTGGAAATTCCCAGTCTAGAATCTCAGGCTCCTCACCTCCTTTAAGGACACTCCTAGCAGAAGGTATGCCACCTGCACACACAGTGACCGAGTGATTTGCCCTGGCCTGCCACCCTGGCAGCCGTGTTTACAGAGAAAGCACTCAGCTTCAGTTCCTGCTAGGGAACCATGGTGAAGACTCTAAACAGAACTCCCTGAGAAGCCTCAGGCTGGAGCTGTGAGAACCTCCTGGAGGCCTGGGGGTCCCTGACTGGTCATCTTGAGCAACTTCGGTAAGTCTGCTCTGCTTCCCTGGAATTCAGGCTTAGCTCCTGGTCCTCATTCATCTAGCCCACTCAGCTTGTTTCAGCCATGCTGTTGGTCTTTCAATCTAAATGGTAATCCATTTTCTTCCTTCCCGTCTCTTGGAGCGCCTCCAAATCTCTAGCCCCCTGGCATGTTGCCCAGCCCCACATATGTTCTTGCCTCTACCTCCAAATGAGGAGTAGTAAATTTCTCCTGGGTTAGCTGAACCCAGTCTAGAGCCAGGTAGCTGCTCACAGTGTGTTTCCCATGGGTAGATGCATCAGATCCATTCAACTGCCACTCAGTAGCTACTCACGGCCTCTTTCTCTCGTTTCAATGTGATCATATTGCGTTACACCCGAGCCCAGGCTTGACATATCTAAAAGTAAATGTTTCAGACAAATTCATAAATGAGGGAAAGATCTGTTGAAGGAAAAGGGGCTGAATTTCTGAGAGGAGAAAAATCCCTGCTACAAATGTATACTGGAGAGAGCCAAACAGAACACGAAGCAAAACAATGGGCATTTTAACTGACTTCTTTTACAGCTATGGTTGAACTGACATCTTCCATAGTTCCACGTTTTTGTTTCTGTTTTTGATTTTTGTTCTTGTTCTTGTTTTGTTGTTGTTGTTGTTGTTTATAGGTTTAAATGAAAATGCATAATGTTGGCCAAAAGCAAAAAAAAATCTGAATCTGAAAATAGATACTTGAAGTTATTAGTACTAGCTAACATAATTATAAAGCACCTTGGAAATTTTCAGAAAAAGATGGCAAAATGCTAGCAGGCAGCCTCATTGAATTTATTCCATTAAATCAGAAGAGCACTTGAAACCATTAGTGGAATGATGGTTTCTCTGATAGCGTGGCCCCTAGAGGCCAGTAAGAAAGTGTTAAGTTTGAGGGAGAAACCCACAGTCCAAGGGGAGAGAATGCTGGCTGGGCTATATATTTTTACTTAAGAGTGTGGGAATACTTTCAAGCCACTAACTCCAGACAAAACCATCTTTGCCTCATAAGCAGACCCATTCATGTTAAGTTTTCTTGACAAAAAGTAGTTATGGTGACATATAAATTAATTCAACATTTAAAGCAACCACTATTATAATGCAGGCTAGCACATTTTATTAAAACAAGAAGTCTTTAAAAAAAGACAGTGAGAGTTATGTATTGCATGATTCTAGAGTCTGTTCATTGGTTAAAAGACACTGCAGCATCCTTCCTGGGGGAATTGTTTACTAAAAGATGGCCTTCCTCCAGGATAAAGAAGACAAAAGTTTGGCTGGGCTTGCTCCTTAATGCGATTTCCTGAGTCTGGCCCATTCAGGAGAGGATGTAGTCAGATTGTCACCAAAATCAATTCTCTCCAGCCTCTGGTATTTTCTTTTCTGTCTTTCTCATCTTTATTTGCTAATTACTAAAATAATACTTGACTATGAAATATCCAAGTGGAACAAATAGGCATAAAAATTGAAATTCTCTATGTAACCCATATACCCAAATCAAATCTATTTCTTTTCAAAAGTAACTGCTAATTGGTATACATCCTGAAGATAATGTTTTTCTCAGAATGCTCATGAATACAGATAAGTTCGATGTAAAATAATTGCACATAGTGGTATTGGATTGTTTCAAAACTGTCAATAAAGTCACAGTATTTGTTTGGTCTTATAACTAGATGTTTTTTCTACTTAAGAATATGTCCTGGGGGATTAGGGAGATGGCTCAGTGGGTAAAGTACCTGATACTGCAGAATGAAGTCCTGAGTACAAATCCCACCAAAAGCCTGGACAGGGTGGTATGCACCTGTAATCTCAGGGCATATATTATCTCCTTAAGAACCATGGCAAAGTCATAACCTTTTGTCATCTCAACAGATTCATCTCTATAATGGGAATTCTGTGTTGCTTTCTCAAAAGAATTAACTGAGTTAAGTTGTATTTTTGAATCAACCTTGAACACTGTCAAATATTTAAAAGATGGCAAGATGAAAGCATGGAAGAGGCCCTGCTTAGTGTGTCACTTTTATATAGAAAACCACCCCATAGATCTTGGCTGTGCAGGCTTTGCTTATATATCCAGACTTGGACTATGGGACCATGTGTAAATTATACAGCCTCTATGTGCTTAGACTTTCTCATACACAAAGTAGGAAGTCTTGTGTGGCCTTCCTTGTGGAACTGTTGTAACAATCTACTCTCTGACATTGTGTAGATGGGTGGGGAGCTACAAACATTAGATAAAATGGGAATAATGGCAATAGTTACTGTTACTATTACTATATAAGTCAAAGAGATGGTCTCAGAGACATGGGGAGAGACAGAATCTCTGTGCACTCACCTTTGAGGAGTGCAGGCAGACATGTGGGAAGAGAAATGACTATTTCCCAGTAGCAAGCTACAAGGATGCCAGAGCAGAAAGTGGTCTGGAGGTCATTGGTTATAAAAGTTCCATTGTGTTAGTAAGGAACCAAGACCTAGGGAGAAGTGGCTTTGCCTAAGATAGCATAGCTACCTAAGGAATAGACCTGTGCTCAGGATGTACTTTTTGACTAGTAGGCGTAGTCCTCCAGTGACTACTGATGTACAGATTTTTGAAGCTATACAGTTTCATTTCTCCTGGATATATATGTAGGGGATGAGTTGCTGGATTGTTTGGAACAATCTTTAGTCACCTGCTAGTCACCATCATCATTACCCTTCCACAAAGGGAGTTCCTTCCCATCCGCTCATCCTTCCCAGCATGAGCTGACTCTGTCAGAGTTGATGAATTCTATACTTCACTCTCTTCTGCCTTTGATGAGACATCATCCCCGTTGCTTTTGTGTGTCCAATCTGGTTGGCCTTTGGCATCCTCTTCGGATGCTGACCGAATGATTCTGACGATCTTCAGTATCCCTGGAATGTATCTTTCTCATGTAAACTTAATACTTAAGACCTCTGAACATCCTACCATCTGGTGACTTTGGGCTTGTTGCAATGAAACTGGGACCAGAATAAAAATAGAAAGAAGAAAAGAAATCAGCCAGCCAGCTGATGCAATGAGTAATTTACCCTGAATGAGAACTTTCTAGAATACACTGCTAGGCTCGTGTCTTTGATGGTCTTCTGACCCCTCCGATGATAGTCTCACTCTGCCTCAGATTCAGGACGTTTTAACTCGAGGTTAAGAGCTCCCTTTGGCAAGCATTCTTTCTCTGAGCATAGGCTCTTTGTTTCCAGGCCACTATATTCAAATTGCTCCCTCTGTCTTGATTTTCGAAACTCCTCTCCAGTTCCGCTCACTGTCACCATCACTGAACTGTTCACTCATTTCCTTTCCATTCTCTTGACCTTTAGTCTGGACCACAGTCCTTCTGTGTGTGTGCTCTGATAGGATTTCATGGCCGATGTTAGAACCTCTCTTTGATCTCATCAGTACCAAGTTAAAAAAAAATCCAATTCACCATCACCCCAACAATTAACATCCAGGTGCCCAGCAACCTTCCCACACCACATTGCCATCTCCTCCTGCTTTCTTTAAGAAAGTGTCATCTTGATGTGTTCTGCCTGTTGTTTTCCCCCCCGAAAGCCACCCTGAAGCTGCCCCTGCTTCCTCTCTCTTCCTCTCATAGTTCTATCACTTACAAAATCACCTGCTTCAACACTCTCAACAGTTGAACGCCCTCCAGCTAATCAGCCCCTAATCTGGTAATGATCTCCACTCTCAAGAGCAGAGCGTTCCCAGCTATTAATCACACGAAGACATGCGTCAGGAAATGTCTTGTGTGTGTTGCTCTCTCCTTTCTCAGAATCTTATACCCGAGAAGCCTCTTAAAGGTGACATTATCCAAATGAATGGCCTCCTCTCTGGCTGTTGCTCGAGTGTTCCTTGTAAGCGGACTTCCACTGTATTGTTGTTATTCAGACGCCACCAGGAGTAGTGTACCAAGTGGAACACATTCAAATGGAGATTGCCAGAGATTGAATGATGGGAATTTTAGAGGTCAGTTTAAAAAAAAAAGCTTTAAGGAGTATTTTGAAGACAATTCTTACAGGAAGATGCTAAAGTTTAGTTCCAGGGACTAGCGGGACTGTTTGTGGTAGTTATTTGAGAATGTCTTAACAATCAGCACAGCACTGAGCAAGGGTATCTCAGAAGAATATTGGTGATGCACAGAGCCCTAGAGAGCCTCTACACCATTCTGGGCATTAACCTTTGGCTACTGGGTCACGAGCAGGTCATTCAGTATTCCACGGAAGATGCTGGGAGAGTTGGATGGGGTAGAGAGTCTAGGAGAGATGAATTCTGCAGTGGTTGTCTAATGCCCTACTGAAGGGCTTTAGTGGTTGACCCAGACCAGCTGGTACCCACTAGTTGAAGAGCAGGCATGGAAGTTGAGCAGTTTGGTTTTTATTTTTTCCTTCTGAATATTGGCACAGAAGGAATCTACCATAAAAGTTGGCTGCATTGGTTCTCTGAGAACTGGACAGCTTTCAAAAATAATCTCAGCGTAGTAGAATTATGGAGAAATCAATTTCTAATGAAATATAATCGCAGTCCAAGTTTTGAACCATTGAAGATGGTAAAAAAAAAATATAGTGCTGATATATGGTTCCTTTGGACCTTAAAATTCTGTGGCTTCACTAAGTCTGATATCATTTCATAGATGAAGAAACCAAAGGCCAGGGAGGAAACATAATTCTGTTCTGCTTGTATATGTGTATCTCTGTGTGTGTAGTGTCTATGTAAGTCATCATGTATGTGTATGCAAGTGTACATATATGTACACACAAGGAGGCCAAAGCTCAACCTCAGCTGTCTTCCTCAGTTAGACTTTGACTTGTATTTTGAGATTGGGTGCAAGGGGTGTGTGTGTGTCTTGCTTTTCCTTGGAGATTTCTAAGTCAACTGGAGGAGCTGTCCAGTGAGCTACAGGAACCAATGCATCTCCCCATCCCTACCACTAGGATTATAAGGATGTGCCACCATGCTAGCCCTCTTTGCTCTTTTATGTAGACTCCGAGACTCAAACTCAGGGCCTTCGCCCTCACCCACTGATCTGCTTGGTGTTTGCTTTTGTTAGCGTACTACGAACTATGTTTCCTGTGTGTGCTGCTGCTGTCTCTATGTGTCGTTTGCTTTTCCACTCCCCATAATGACTAGAAGCATTTGCTGCTGCAAACAATGGTATTTTTGTGTACATGTGACTGTGAATAGATGGGCCCTGTGCAGCCCTGTCTGCATCTAAGACTCAGGATCCCAGGGACTGGAGAGAGACCTCAGCAGTTCAGCATACTGGCTGCTCTTTCAGAGGACTAGAGTTTAGTTCCCAAAACCCACATGGTGGCCCACAACTGTCTGAAACTTCAGTACCAGGACTTCAAACTCCCTCGTCTGGCCTGAGAACATACTGCATGCATGTTGTACATAGGCACTCAATAGACTCAAAATAAAAATAAATATATATTTTCAAATTTCCAGTTCAGGATCCTAAAGGGGGAGGACTGAATACTTCTCCTCCTCTTCCCCTCTGCTTCAGATGGCTAGAACTACTGGTCACTACTGCTTCCTTCCCTGTCCAAATGCTGATGGAGGTGCTAACGGGAGCCTCTGACCAGCAGAAAGAAACTCAAATAGCCTAATTAATCCATGAATTACAGTCCCTGAAAAAAAAAGTGGTTGTATTTCCTATAGAAAGCCAGACGGGACCTAACAGGCACTAGAGCATCAGGCTTGGCTCCTCTGGGTGTGTGGTTTGGATGGTACCTGCTGTTTTTTCAGTGATTATGAGGCCCCGCTTGGCTTCCATTAGGGTGGAGCTCACCGGAGCTCCATTCCAAGTCTGAGCTGTCTGTTTGCTTATGAAATGGGAAAAGGAAGGCAGAGAGTAACCTCTTTGTATACGCTGAGCTTAATATTAATAGCAAACATTTATTAAACACTTACTATGTGCCAGCAACCATACTAAGCATTTTATTTGGGAGAGATCGTTAAATTCTGCACCATTATTTTTCCTACTTCATGTTTGGGAAACTGAGGCTCGGGTGGAGTGGTTAGCATGGTCAGGATGATATGATAAGTGGCTGGATATGTGATCCAGGGCATTTTAGCTAGCAGTAAATCCCAAAGCTGTGGTCTGTACTGTATACACTTAGCTCTTTACTTCTGTGCTGTGCAGGCCACAGTGGCTGTCTCTTCCATCCTCAAACTCTGGGGCTGCAGCACAGCCCCTGCTTTGAGCACATTAAAGGGGTTGGGATTGCTGCTATACAAAATTCAATGCTGATGGATCAACTTAAAGATGTTGGGCAGGTCAGATGTGGGTTTGTGCCATAACCATGTGGCAGACCAGAGCCAAAAGATATGGGAGGTTTACTGTGGCCTCTCCCAAACTTCCCAAAAGCACAGAGGATTTTCAGCCTAGCAGAGATCGTGGGCCTCTCTCCAGCGAGAATAGAGACAACCCCATTTAATAGCTACCTATACATTGGATAGAAAGCAAGTTTAAAAGTGTGAAATCAGTAGGTTGGAAATTGAAGGACCGAGTCGGGAAGTTAGGAGGAATTGTACGTAGAGGGAGACAGTGTGCTGCTCCGGACACTAACAAACTCAAGTCTGGCTTTTTGGGATAGCCCAGTGTGTGTTATGTGTGGATGGGCATGCGTACATTGCTTTATTGGTGTGGCTAGAACACTTTGCAAGTGGTGCAAATCTAAAGGACTTAGGGGAGGCATTTCTGGCAGAATGAGTTCCACACAGCTTTTGAGTCCGTAGGAAACCCTAAATTCACCTCGTCTGAGTCTGGCCTAGCAATTAGTCATCCCTGCTGACCAACAGGCTGAGTCTCCAGTCAGTGCAAACAAATGCAGGTGCACTTCTATTGGTGGAGCCCTGGGTTTAGCAAACTCTAATGTATAGAATAAAGTGTCTAGTATATACTGTGATGCTCATTCAGTCCATCTGGGGTGTAGACCAAGCCTCTGCCTTTTTAATAAGCTCCCAGGTGTGCTGATGGTCTATGACCCATATTATAGTCTAGAAACACCACATAAACACCTCTTTTGGTGTTTATGAAATTGTGTGAGTTTCCACATTGGATAGGTTAGGAGTATTCAATGTGAATTTCTTGGTCTCGGAGTCAACAAGTTCAGTCTAGATCTGATACCTGCAAGCACTAGCTACCTGCATTGCCTGCCTCTCTCGCAGCATGCACATTCCAGCTACAGTTCCCATGAGACTCAATGTGGGATCTTTCAGAAACGACTCCTGGCATTGGACACAGTAGAAGCCCAACGATCTGTTTACTCATCCTGCTGTCTACCTTGGTCTCTTGGACTGTGGCCTGCTGGGATTGGAGTTAGGGTTCAAATTCACCCTAACTCTTTTGTCTAAGATCCCATATATCTTCTGACCCAGGGCTGAGCCAATTCACTGCCATTTGAAAGTCACAGACAAAAATGTGTTTTTTCTGGAATATCTACCAGGCAAAAGAACATGAACTTAATTTTCCCCTTTGATTGGACTAATGGATTAAAATACCACCTGGAATGCTCTAGTGTATCAGCTGTGACTTACTGCTAAATGGTTAGTGCTTACCAGACCACTCTTGACGGGCTAACCTTCTTCTCAGTTGCCTCCGTCTTTACCTCCTACTGTTGGCTTCTTTCGGCGTCGGGAACACCTCCTCGTGTGCCTAACAACAAAGTGATGATTTCTTCAGAAAGCCTAGGTTCTGGTTGGGATGCCAGAGGCAAATGAGCAGTCACTGGTCAGGTGACCTCAGTTCACTGCTTTACCCTCTACAGTCACCCCTCTCCCAGGTCTTTAAACCCTTAAAGCCTGAAGGATCTATTGCGGTCACCATGTTTTCCATATAGCCTTTGGGGATCACTTCACACTGAGACTCCATCCTATGACACATTGTGGATGTCTCAGAGTGTTTGCTTCTGACCATCCATTGCCTTTAGGCCCTGTCTCATGGCTTTCTTTGTGTCTCTCTGATATGTAGAGAGCGCTCCTGTACTCGTCCATCAGTGTGTCTTCTAGCTGCATGCTTCACTGCATACAAAGCTACCAGCTAGCTCCCAACAGAGTGGAATTACTTCCAGTTAGGCAGATAGAAGAACAGTGGAGTAACAAGGAAGCCGAGGAGACTTGGGAAGTCTAATGGAAGAAATGAGTTACAAAGACAGTTTAAAAGTTCTGCAGGTACTTCCCATGTGTCCAACACCAGCAGCTAAGCCATGTGCTAATTGGGTCTTAAGAAGAGCCCTGATAAAATAAGTTGATCCTGCACGGTCTCCATTTGACAAAGATTCACAAGGGAAGACACAGAGAAGCTGTGACATGTGCCTGTTAATAACGAGGTCAGGCTTGAATGTATAGTATACATGCTTAGGGCCAGTGCTACAGACAGAAGTAGAGACTGGAGCAGACAGGTACCAAAACACTGGCTAAGGCCCATAGTGGAACAGGGTATGGGCAGCTCAGGATGGACTGAGGTAGTGTCAGACAAGGCTGGGAAGGTGGTCTGGGGACAGACAAGGGTCATGTTTTCCCTTCCCAAGAATGAAGAGTACGAGCCACACAGAAGAAATACCGAGTCAAATTTGCACTGAGGGGCATTATTTATGTGCTGTCTCTGGCCTGGCCCTGGGGCTGCTCTTGCATAGGGAGCGCGGATGTCAGCCAGTGGCCCTGGAGAGCTCTGCAGGCCAGGGAAGGATCACTGCAAAGTCACACTTTGGAGAATAAAGCTGCTGGTGATGCCCAGAGTGGCCCAAATAAAAGTCAAATACCACATTCAGTCCTCCAGGGGTGTTTTTGCTATTAAATTAAGTCTGGAAAAAAATAATTGTCTTTGGATTTGATTTGAGAGATTTTTTTGGGGGGAGTCGACTACTCAGAGTCGGGAGCAAGGATGATTCTTGAAGGGTTCTTTTGACTGACTCCCTCTGACAGATGACAGCAGATCACAATGAGGGCGTGCAATCTCTGAAGAGATCCACCCCCACCCTGTCACAACTGTGCCAGAAAAATAGCGGGGGAGGGGAGGCTCTGTCATAGCTTCCAGTTTTTATTGCTACATTCCTTGGATGGGCCCGTATGTTTACCTTCAGCTGAGTTTAGACTTGGTGTTCTCTGTGGCCGCTGGCATCAGCCACAGAATTCTTTCATGTCTATTACTTTATTAAGGAATGTAAAAGCCACATACAGACCGAGCAGGGGACACAACAGTAGGAGACACAAATAAGCCTAAATTTGCTCACAAAGAGCCTAAGGGAGGCTTTGCACCTCCTTCTCCCAGATGAGCTGCAAGACCTCCAATGACCAAAAGGGGGCACTCTTAGCACTCGCTCCTAAACCCAATTAATAGTAGTACCATTTTGAAAAGTATATACAGCAGAAACAGCACTGGGCATTAAGACAGGTCCTGATGGAAGCTATGTGGATAAAAAATAAAAATGACTCTTTTATGAAGGACTTGTGCTTTTTTAAAAAAAAAATTATCATTAACTTTCATTGACTAGAAATGGAGTCTTGAGATCAGAAGAATAAATGCACAAATAAGTGTTTTGTACAGCGTCTTGACTCATCTGTCATAAATGTCCCAAAGAGAGCTATTATTTGAGTATATACTCTATTTTCTACTTCTTAAACAGGAGCTGAAGCTGGGTTGAGGCTAACTTACAGCACAAAGGTATAACTATGCAATGAGTTTTTACAGTGGATGGTTTATCTTGGGATGGGAGATAACTGGTAATTTTTAAAATATTTAACCACTCCTGTTCTCTACACACTTTGTATAAGTTATTTTCTTGATGTAGAAGTGAGAAGAGGGACAGAATAGTAAATTACAGAATCCTAGTATATAACTGGGGCAGGATTTGAACCTATATCCACGTAGCTTTCCCATTAAACAAGAGAACACAATTCAGGACTTGGTTCTCACAATGAATGATTGTTTTCGCTTAGTTTTATACACCCACATACACACACACATTACACACAAAATCTTTTTTATCAAGGCTTAAAGTCAACACTGTATTCCCAGGCAACTCCAGATACAATTCCAATCTTCCCCAGCTATTTAAACTAAAATTTTTGGTTTTATTCAGCCATGATACATGCAGCAAGTTGGAGGTGGAGAGACTAGATTGTGCCTCCTAAAAATTGTGTGTGTGTGTGTGTGTTTTACTCATGCTCCTTTCTGCGAGTCTCTTTGAGGTTTTGACTCAAAAATCCTGTGCTATGAAATGCTTCTCAACGAAATCCTCGCCGCCACAGAACAAAGACTGTGTTTTGATTTAGCGCCGGGATTTTCACTCAACTTGAAGATTTCTGCTTCCATAGGAGTTTAGGGTTGGCTTTCTAACCAACCAACCAACCAACCAACCAACCAACCAACCAACCAACCAACCAACCAACCAACAGATCAGGAAGCAAACAGAATGTTTGGTCAAGAAGAGTTGGGAAGACATCAAGGAGTCGAAGTACACTTTCATCCCTCTGTCAATGGCTAGCAGCCACCTGCTCCTTTCTGGGAGGTGCTCAGACATTACAGGGAGAAATGCTTTAGCATGGCATGAAGTGGAAGAGAGAGATCCTTAGCCGAAGTCACAGACCATGTTTTGGGTTCAGGATCTTCCGTGAACTACCAGTGTGGGTAGGCAGGCTGTTTGCAGGCAAAGGGTATTTTCCTTATCAAGAGGATCACACTTCATCCAAACTAAGACATCCCTAACCTTTGCTTTAGAACAGAGATCCTGACAGACAGGGAGATCTGCCTGTAGTAGTCTATCAGTCCGCATGTCCTGTGGTCCTTCTAGAAGCTCTTCAGACTCAGCATCTTTAGTCCATTTTTATATCACAGGCAAAACTCTATGTAACACTAGATGGTCGTTCTAATGAAAGCTGGCTAGGCGTCCCTAATATTTACACTGGGACTGTGTGTCCCAAAGTGGTAGTAAAGGTTCTGAGAAGTCGTGTAGTAAAGAACCTTATGTCACTTTACTCGATCCAGGGATTCTCATATATATGTTATTATTAGTTAGCATCTATGAATGTCCCCTGGAAACCGTTTAGGTGGAAACATAGAAAGTCTTGAAGCTACCGAGTAGGGATAACCTCAATGGACTGATGGAATTGGATGGACTATTTAAAGCACCGCTATGGGTCAGATAAAAACTGAAGCTGCCTTAGTGGTCTGTTGCAGCTATTTTTAGAGCTGTGTACGTGTGCATGTGTTTGTATATACTACATGTAAATATATAGTTTAGCTATGAGGTTAGATGCTGGGTGGGGTGGGTGAGAAGAAAGAAAGGATGTTTCTTTCTGGACAGAAGCAATCAATATCCTGCAGGACGAGGGGAAGGTCTGTGAGTTTAAGGAATTATTGCTACCTTCTCTGCTGGCAGACTAGCCATGAAGCGAGCAGCATATGGACACTTGATACTGATGAAAACCCCCAGACTCCTGCTCTCTATGATGCCTCAACTCTTGGAGACGTTACCCCAGCATCCACTTTCCTGGATTAGGTTCCCTTAACCCAGCCTCTTTTCTAGACCTGCTTCAGCACCCAAAACACTTCTGTCCAAGCCATTGGCACCCACATGCTGAGTTCATTTATAACCTTTGGCACAATGAATTAAATAATTCAGAAAATAACATTGTCTTTTCAACGTTGTAATTGAGTTTTTCATTCTCAGAGCACGTTTGAAACTTGCTAGAGACACTATTTTTTTTAAAGCTATAATTGTATGTATTTTTAATTGTAGAAAAGTGTGGGAGCTATTTTGAAATTATTTAAATTAAATGCAAGATTATTTTCTGCGCTTGAACTTTATCTGTGGCTTTTTTTTAATTGTCACATCTAGAGTGATTTTTAAGTAAATAAGAGCACAAGGTCCATATTATTTTAACTGTATATTGTATTTGTCTTCTCAACGCTGTGGTTTGCAGGCCTGTGAATGGCATCATAGTATGCAGACAGCCTATTAAGCAGCCTGTTTGGGTAAGGAAACCCTTAGGCCAGTACAATGTTGCATTGCTCAGTGTGTCCTTCCAATATGGCTAGATTCTACAACCTAAATGATCATTTGTTGAACAAATTCATGCTTTTATTAGTCAAAATACAGAGAAAACAGAGCCTCCCTGTTTCAAGATATTTGCTAATGCATGGTTAATTATCACATATAGCTTACTATAATTCATTTTACAGGGGAGACCTCCTGCAGGTAACATACTAACAGTTTATGAACCAAAATAACCTCGCTATAGATTAGAGCCGTTTCAGGGCCTCTCAGACAGTCGATGCTTCTAGCCCTTCTCGCTTCACGTTGCTAATTCGAACAAGGCTTTATTTTTGTATTTGTCAGCAGTCATACTGTAGGATGGTTGTTAAACTTCTCCCAGGCCTAATTAGAGCAGCAATGCTCGCATTCATAACGAAGCTCGCGTCTTGCTCCGGGAGGCAGCGAGCAGGCCTGTGACGGTAGCTTCCTGGCAGTCTGTGGCTGGCAGTTTTAAGGTAGCTGGTGGCTGCGATATTAAGTAACTGTTGAAATTCATTGACTCCACCACGGCTAATGTGTCTAGAGGACAACAAGTTTACACGGTTCTTTTATAGTTACAGCAAATGGGTCCATTTAAATAGTTATTAGGTGATTATGGTGATGTGGAATGGAAAGAAAAAAAAAGGCAAAGTGCAATGTCTCAAGTCTGACTGTTTTTTTTTTTCAACTGTTTATGTGGGGTCTCGGTCGTGCTGTCACTCAAAATGGCTGCATCTCTCCCTTATAAATATTTATGCTTGATCGGCAGTGATGAATGCTAATTTATTTGCATCTTGGTTCTTTATTGACTTCTCAGCGGGTACAGGTTAGCTGGGAAAGATTCTGCAAGCTCCCCGAGCTTCAGGATATTTCAATGGCCCAGCCAAGGGGCATTTTGATGGGTCGGAGGAGCTGAAGCATCCTTTTCGCTCTTGGACATGCAGCCTGGGAGAGTCTTGGGCTGCCGGTGTTTTGCTCTCTGGGAGCTGCTGTGCAGGCTGGCAAGCAGGACCTGCCTCCAACGGACTGCTTCTCTGTGTAGCAGTTTGTCAAGTCGTCTTGGATGGAACAGTGTAAGGCTGGCTGATCCCCATGTTTGGCAGAGTTCTGAATGACTTTTTTTCCCTTTAGTATTCTATGAGCCACTTGAAAGACCACATTTTCACAAATGCCAAAGGGCATTTATCTCCAAATAAATAAAGTTTCTGAGACAAAAGGAGACGCGCAAGTGGACCAATCTCTGTCCTTCGAATGCTAAACTTATGTGACACCAGAGAACCTAAGAGGTCTGCACAGGGGCTATCAAAACTAACAGGCAGGAGTCTGAGGAGATGGCTCGGTGCTTTGCAGGCACAAGGACCATCATTCAAAGCCAAACATGGCCACGAGTCCTGAATCCAAGTGCTGCAGAAGCAGAGGCTAGTCAAACAGTCTAGCCTAATCTAGCCTGATTGGTGATCTTCGGGCCAATGAGAGACCGTCTCTCAAAGGAGATGGGTGTCATTCCTGAGAATGACCTTCAAGGTCCTCCACACACAGGAACACACACACACACACTATTGAAGGGCAATAGAGGCTGGTACTTTGCACTAGAATACTTGGGGTTACATACACTAGTGATTCTCTGATTCATCATCCACAGGGCTATCTATTACTTTCTGTTAGCCGTGACACATCCAAGTAGAGAATTTGTGACTGTTTGAAGATCATCCTTATGGGATACTCTGTAGGTCCGAAGTCCTTTGAAAGAACTTTGCCTAGAACGTATGAATCAAAAGTCTCTGAAACTACCAGAGATGCTTCAGCTAAGAAAATTGTGCATATAAGCACACATTTGTGCACAGATGCACACAGTGGCATGGAGAGGCCAGAGGAAGATGACAGACATCTTTTCTTACTGCTCTGCCTTAGAGCCTTGAGATATAATGCCTTGAGACGAGTCTCTCACTGGACCTGGAGGTTGCTGGTTGCTGGGGTGTTTCTTTGTTTGGTCCTGGTACTGGCTGTGGCTAAGCTAGTGATTGCCAAATCCTAGCAATCCTCCTGTCTCTGCCCGCCCCCACCTCCAAAACAGAGTTGAGATTATATGCACAGCCACACTTGATTTGTTTGTGGATGTTGGGGATCTGAAATAAGGTCTCTCACCTGCTGAACTATCTCCCTAGCCTGAGAGAAAACAGACCTTGATTTTTGACTTTACCGTTCTGTCTCTCATTACAAATGACACTAGTTTCTCATGGGAGCTTGACTGATGACAATTGTCTTCAACTGTTGATCAGCTCCTGGGAGCATTAATTCCCAGCTTGCAGAACTGCTTTACCGTGTAGTCGGTCACATATCCCTCAGTCAGAACTGGAGCAAGAATCACACTGCTGTTGATGTAAGAGACTTAAGATATTTGGGGATGTCACTATTAAGAAAAACCTGTGGTGAATCTTTGGTCACAAGCAGGCTTCTTTGATGATTAGAATAACTCTGAAAGCTGAAAATGTATATTCCAACTTTGATAATCTAATCAGATGGTCCCAGACAGTTAATATTATGACCACAGATTGCATAAAATCCAGAATCCATGGTTGGTCACTGACTTCCCACAAGCATGGCTATCTGTGAATGAGCTGTGACAGGTAACTTGTTACTTTGTTGTTGTTCAGTTCTCTGAGCTGTGAAGTGAAGAGGATAAGCAGAGGTGGATCCCTCAGAACAGATGAAAGTTCCCACCTTAGACCTGCTTTGTGGCACACAGCTAATGTAAATACGTGATTTCATCCTCTCAACACCATGAGGACACATTTAACCGCCTCATCTGATGAGCAAAGCAACAAAGATAAAATAAAAGCATCGCTGGGATTTTCTGTGGTCCCCGGGGTGGCTGCTCCCAGCCCCATAGAGGAGAGCTTGCTAGTTCAGCACTGTTCATCCATAAGGTCCTACATGGCCTCCACTCTGTGTCTGTAGCTTTGTGAGGACTCCATTGCAGTGATGGCTTCAGCATGTTCAGAAGAGATGGAAGAGCGTCCTTCTACTTGTTTCCTTTGTAGCTCTTCACCTTCCTACAACAAGGTCTCTCTGTAAGGGATTTTTCCAAAATGAGGATATAGCAACCTACAATTGATATATCAATGGAATTCCATAAGCCTTGGGGAAAAGTCCTATCTTTGTCCATTTTGGGATTCTATGACACAATGCCTTACAAAGAGAAAATTTTAGTTCTGGTTGTTCAGTAGGCTGGGAAATCAGACATTACAGAGTCAGTGTCTACTGAGGGCATTCATTTGAGTTGAGCTGAGAACTTCTCTCCCTGTTATGTGTTGTAGTGAAAGAGACTGGCAAGAACTCTGTTATCCCTCCCCCATATTACCCCTCCCTTCCTGTTTTTTTTGTTTTGGTTTGTTTTGGTTTGGTTTTTGGTTTTTCGGGTTTCTCTGTATAGCTTTGGAGCCTGTCCTAGAACTTGCTTTGTAAACCTAGATGGCCTCAAACTCGTAGAAATTCGTCTGCTTCTGCCTCCTGAGTGCTGGGATTAAAGGCGTGTGCCACTACCACCTGGCTACTGATATCCTTTTTATAGGACCAACATCATTCATGAGGGATCACCATTAATTATGTAATTACCCTGAACCCTGAACTACCTCCTAATATGATCACCTTGGAAATTAGGTTTTTCCTTTGATTTTACATTAGTGCATAGCCATTGTAGAAAGTAAAGAGTTTTGTGATGACATTTCCATCCTTGGACATCGTGTACTTTGGCCGTATTCTGCCTCAGTTATCCTCTCCATTCCCTGCTCCCTAAGGTCCCCTGATTTTTTAAGAGGAAAACATGGTGTCTGTCTTTCTGAGTCTTGCTTTTCCCACTTAATGGTGATCACTAGTTCTGTCCATTTTCCTGAAAGTAACATAATGTTATTCTTCTTCTTTGTAGAAGAGGAAAGTCCCTTATAGATACATGCCACATTTTCTTTCTTCCTCTGTCTGCTGACGGGCACCCAGGCTGATTCTGTGACTTGACTATTGTGAACTGAGCTGCCATGAACATAAATGTGTGCAACGGATTCTCAGTAATATGATGACTTAGTGTCCTGTGGACACATGCATTTTGTAGGAACAAAAACTCTCATCATAAGGGATCGTGAGAATGTCAGTTCTGTTTTCTTTAAAACCATTATGTTGGTAATTCTATTTAAGTGTGAAAGGCTACCAGAAGAGAATTCCTTAGGCTTCCCTTTCTGCATGTTAGCCCAGGAAAGTTAATTTTCCATTTTCTGAGTTTCACAAATAAGCAGAGAAACATCAGCCATTTCTGTCCTGTCATTAAGTCTGTGCCGGCCAATTTCTTCCGGGTGAAAAGCTAGCCAATAACCTTTCTCTGAGTGTACGGGCTTCTAGATCTTTACATGGTGAAAGATAATTGGCAACTCTCCTTGCTTGCTTGTGTGCCGTGACCCCCAAAGTAAAATAACACCACATTTAAATTAAAATCAACTTCAGCATGGATGCCTTCAAAATAATAAAACCCTCAGTTCACTCTCTGCCAATCATGTTGTTTTCCTTTGTTCTGCTCTACTGAAAAAAATGACAGAATCAAAGTGAAATATTAATATAATATTGCCTTTACCTGTGATGCCATTTAGGGGTGGGTATAAGTGTGGAGGGCATGCACACATGTGCAAGAGTACCTGCATTTTCTCCATATACTCACTGAATTCAGGCTCTCTAGTCTATATAGCATGCTATACTGTTCCACGCATATACCCGAATCCCTGAGTCCATACCCACCAATGTACTTTGCTTTTAACTCTCAAGCCATGTCAGTACTGGATATTGCTATTCAGAATTTCCATCTTCATCCTTTTGGAAGTAGGGACTATTCTTGCGGGCCAATCAACACAGCACTCTGATTCCAGGTATGTGGAATGATCTCACACAGCTACCCAGCCCCAGTGGGAATACTAAGGCTCAGTTTTATTCTAACATTATTTACCTGAAAATGGGGCTACCAGATCCCCTTCACTAAGGTCTCAGTATCACAGTACTGCCCCCCACTGTGGACATCGATCACATAGTAGGTCAGTGCCTGTAATTTTGATTGACAATCTGTAAATAAAGTATTGCTTTTATGCCCATTTTTAAGTTTGGTTGCTTTCCTAAAGCAACTCATAGGACTCAAGAAACTCATGTTTCTCCCTTCATCAGCTTATTGATGTAGAATGCAATGAAGAATCCAGATAAGTCCCTGAGCAGACAGACGGAAGAGATGAGCATGGTGAAGTATGGGAAGGTTCCACACATGGGAAACCCTGTGCCCATGAACTTGGGGTATACTAAGTTCTTCACACACTTATGTGTTTACCGGCCTAGAAGCTCTCCAAACCCACAGTTCTTGTGATGATTTTTCTATGTAATTATAACCCAGAAGTGGCTGTGTTTTCAATGCCACCCACTCCCTGTCTGGAGAAGGAAGGGTGTGGCCGAAGGCATCAAGTTGGATACCTGATATGTTCTGCCTCATGCCCTGGCCTCATCCATGCGCACAGCAAGGGTCACCTCACCAGGACAAATGGTGCTTTGTTTTTTACTTCTCTCGGGAAACAAAGGGATTCAGGAACTCTGTGTAAAGACTGGGGGAAAAAATATTAGATGAGAGATGCCCCCAGTCCACGGATCACACCAGAAAATACAAGGGTTCTAAGAACTCCATGTCATGAATCCGATGTAATGTGGCTGTTTTAAAATAGTTTGACAGTTTAGCAAATGAATGGAAGACAGTAAACTAATTAATTCAAGGCAGTACAACTGTCCAAAGCTGTAACCTGAGAGGCTATTAGAGTCTACTCTCTGTTCTCTGCTCTTGAATGAAGTACTCAAGCAATGCCGATTCTTCTCACCCCTCCTCACCAGCACATTGTCCGTCTGGTGCAGTGGCTGGTTTTATTGTTTTGTCTTCCGGTGTGCTGTTCTGATGCACTCCAGGGGCAAAGTTGTAGGCTGCAACATAAAGGCTGCATTTCCTTCCTCTCGTTCATTAAGGGAGGAGAGAGATAGAAATAGCGTGGACGGCCTGGATTATGTTCAGAGAGGGGAGACATCTCCTGCGGGTTCTGAGCTTGCTCATGCTAGGCTGCCCTGTTTATGGGACTCTCAGATGCTCAGCTGGCTTTAAAATGCCAAAGCCAAGATGGAAAATTCTGCACTGCTCTTCTGTTTGTGAAATACATATATGCATGCTCATGCACACACCGGTGTCTACTCCTCTCAAACGCAGTGAGGAATGGGGACTGTTTACAGCCCCAACTTAATAGACCAGAAAATAAAAATCAAGGTTTGAATCAATCACCTCAACATAAACAATGCTGGGGTTCAGATTAGAATTCACTTCTCCAGACAGGACCATTGTGATTATTGCAAAACTTTCAGATATTGTAGTAACAGCTATTGAAAAACAACTTGGGGACTATCAAAAATATACATTGCTATCAAGAGACAATGAATGAGAAGACAGGTGTGTATTTGAGTCAGCAAGATTTGGGAGCAAGGGCTCCCTGCAGCCTTGGCACTTTGCTTGGAATTAGGATGAGGACTCAAGCTAATCAGAATTTTCTGACCCCCAGAATCCATTTTCTGTTCCCCTCTTCAAGGCTATGGATTAGGAGCCCTGTTTGTTCTACATTTTATATTCAGTGGTTGTAGAAAGGAAGGAAGGAAGGAAGGAAGGAAGGAAGGAAGGAAGGAAGGAAGGAAAACTGAGGACTCCTTTCCCAGCTTATAGAAACTGAGCACAGTAAGCAGACACATCAGGAGCAGGTGGCTGAGGCAACACACCAAAGCTGCGACCGGAAACAAAGTTATGTGCATGAGAAAAAGAGCAACTCTACCACGGAGATTCTTACAGCAGAGACATTAAGAGGCACCATCCTTGGCTAGGGATGTAGCTCAGTGGAAGAGCGCTTGTCTAGCATACCTGAAGTCCTGGGTTTAATCCTCTGTACTGCAAAGCATAAAATGAGCTAAAATAAAATTCTGTAATAGCAAGACAGGTAGGACAACAGGGCAGGTAGGACAACTCTGAGCACATTCTCAGAGGATGGCTTGTGGGCAACTGTCTGAACTATACACTAACAGACACCCAAGTAAGCAAAGTCGAGAAACCACATGGAGGATGGATGTTTGGAAACATCTCAGAAAGACCCCGTGTCCTGCCATTCACTGTTTCTCATGAGAGAGCCATGGATGTTCTGGGTAGATCAGTACAGAGGGATGCTCAGAATGCAAGGACTGTGCTTATAGTTGAATGTCATGTCTTTGGAAAAGGAGTGGGTTGCAGAATTACTAAAGAAGAGAAGACTGTGGTCTCTGATACCAGAACAAAAGATTCTGGCTAAAATCTGGGTATACATTAAGAATGTATTGGAAAAGAATTCTGACATGATCAATAGGGTGGAAATGTGGTTTTGCCAAAAGGAGAGAACAAAGGTGTCCAAATCAATGATAAAACAAAATAGGTGAAAGATGTTGTACTGCCTTGAAGGAGCACAGTTTGGGCGGGGAATTCTAACACTTCTTGGGGGAACACATGCTATTTATACACCAAACCTGCAGAGTAAAAATAACAAGTAATTGAACTGGAGATGATAACAGAGAAAGACATAGACAGTCTCTTAGCTATGTTTGTGTTTGCATGAGGAAGCCTATGGCTAAAACATACAATCAACGAATCATCAGAGGGATGAAGGGAGATAGCACAGACAACAGAATACTTGCCTCACAGTGACAAAGATCTGAGTTCTGGATGTAGCACCGGCAAAATAATGAAATGGAAGGAAAGAAGGAAGGAAGGGAGGAAGGAGGGAAGGAAGGGAGGAAGGACGGAGGGACGGGGGAGGGAGGAAGGAAGGAAGAAAGGAAGGGAGGGAGGGAAGGGAGGAAGGAAGGAGGGAAGGGAGGGAAGGCAGGAAGGGAGGGAAGGCAGGAAGGAAGGAAGGAAGGAAGGAAGGAAGGAAGGAAGGAAGGAAGGAAGGAGGGAAGGGAAGAAGGAAAGGAGGAGGGAAGGGAGGAAAGAAGGGAGGGAGGGAGGAAGGAAGGAAGGTAGGGAGGGAGGGAAGGGAGGGAGGGAAGAAGGGAGGAAGAGAGAGAAAGAGCCAAGCCAATGATGCACATTTGAAATTCCAATGTTAGAGGAGACAGAAAGAGTCTCAGGGCTCACAAGCAACTATTCTAACCTACTCAGGGAGCTCCACACAAGTTAAATAGCATGTCATATGACACCTGATTTTATCCTCTAGCCTCCACATGAATGTGAACAAATGTGCACATGATTCTGAACATACACACACATGCACACATGTACATAAGCACAGTGATACATGCATACCATGTCCTTCTTTTCTCGAGGACCATACCACGTTCCCTACCCTTCTGTCTCCTACCCAAATACTCGTCAATTTGTGTCCATTCTTTATTGAGAGGTTCTTTTGAATTCACCCATTTATTTTATTTTCCACATCAGGGACCAAAATCAGGCATTAGCTCAATCACAACACAGTCATTGAATTCCCCTTCTCTGACCCCTGCACATTACCATAAGATCAACCATGCAAAGACTGAGAGACACCACCTTCACAAGGGACCTCTCCTCAGCAGCCCAAGCCCTATTCTCCTATCCAGAAGACCTTTTGTGCCTTTCAAACCCTACCCCACCTTCAAAATCCAACCAAAGCTTTGTTATTTTTTATTATCATTTTTTATTTTAAAAATTAATTTTACATACTAGCCCCCATTTCCCCTCCCTCCCCTTCTCCTGCCCCCCTCCACCTTCCCCATTACACCCATCATCCATTCCTCAGAGGAGGTAAGACCTCCCTTGGGGAATCAACAAAGTCTGGTACACCAAGTTGAGGCCTTTGTCCTTCTTAGGTTTGAATCTTACCTTTACTACTCAGTTGCTAAGCTGCCGTTAACAAGTTACTCAATCGCTGGTTCAGTTCCTTTATCTTAGAAAAAAAAAAAAGATGATTTCATAGGATGGTGAGAGGCAGGTGAGTTGGCATGTAGTGAGAATAACCAGAATTAGTTATTGATTGATAAATTCTGTGCCATTTTTAATAATACTTTATAATAGTGTGTGTGTGTGTGCATGTGCACACACGCATGCATGAGTGCACGCGTATATACGTACTACAGTGTACATACAGAGAACAGAAAACAACTTGTAGGAGTCATCCATTCCTTGTATGAATCCCAAAGGTCCAACTCAAATTGTCAAGCTATGCAGCAAGTACTTGACCCACTGAGCAACCTCACTGGCCCACTTTAACGTGCTAAGCAATACAAGAACATGTGCAATTGCTATCTGTTCCAAACCTGTCCCTTCTCCATCTCAACACATCATAGTATGGCTGAAATCTGTTCTATTTAATAAATGGTGCTCTCCAGTGGGATATGTCAGCTATCCACACACACTGAAATGTTGGTGACAGATCATATGACCTATTTCTTTGCACTCCCAAAGTCCCTGCCTTACCTGCTGAGAATATGCATGTATCGACCATGCACTGGTGTGCCCCTTGATGTTCAAGAAGAACAATCTCACCATCTGGTTTCTTTTTAGAGTTGGGCTTCACTAGTTTTTTCCCATGGAAGTGCATGCTACAGTCAGTCATCCTTGTTGACCATCTCTGCGTGTTGCATTTATCAGGGACAGTGGGACTTGGCAGGCAGGCAAAAATCACAGTATGTAGATAGAGCCACCACAAGGTGACCATGCTAGCACAATCCCTACAGTTCGCTGACAGTAGTGTATTAGCTGTCCAAACCTCTGATATGGAACACTATGTGGTCTTTTTCAAGAGGTAGTTAAAGATTAGGGCTGCATTTTCTTCAGTATTTATCTTTGGAGGTCATGTGCTTGGCACTTGATTCTAGAACGATCTGGGGTGGTATGACTGTCACATAAAGAATGGGCCCAGAGAAGAGTGAAGGTTTGGACTGAATTGGGGTGAAAGCTTCAGCAATCAATCATCCGAAGAGCGTCCAAAGCCACACATAAATAGTGAGTTTGGAAAAGCAACAGGAATGTATGGGGCATGGCCTTCAGAACCAGTCATACAGTGCTCAGAGAGCAGTGGGCTGTTTAGTAAAACAGAGCATCTGAAGCATCCATCAGGGTGTGGTGGTGGGAAAAAGCTTTATTTAAACCAATCGCTCTGGTGTGGTGTGTTCCATACACAGCCCCATCTCTGTGTTGCGACCCAAGCTAGGAAGAACTAGTGATGTGTGGCTTCATCTCCACACATGCAGCTCCAGTATTCTTACCCAAAGGCATTAGCAACCTGCTGTCCTGTGTATAATAAGGTCTCACTGTTTAGAACTGGTGTGTGCTGGGTCGAGACTCTGTGGTCTAGATAGTTTCATGGGACTCCAATAACAACCCACCCAGACGCTGTTCTGATCATCCAAGGGCTGGGTG
This sequence comes from Neodon shergylaensis, assembly GCA_025134845.1. NCBI lineage: Eukaryota > Metazoa > Chordata > Mammalia > Rodentia > Cricetidae > Neodon > Neodon shergylaensis. The sequence goes on from JABTXL010006842.1 coordinate 5,564,978, forward strand.
AAAATGATGAGTCTCCTTCCAAGACCACCCCTCGATGCTCATGTCAAGGTTAACAAGTTCATTGGCCAAGTTCATTCCATGAAGGGCAATTCTAGCCGACAGAGATGTCTTGGAAACACATAACCTTAGCAGTCTACTAATGAGCTCACAGGGTGGCATGCAAGGGCTTACTCGTGTTTTCTTGCGTCAACTCCCCTTAAAGAGGCTTCCAGAATGAGATTTTGGACCCTGAAGATAGGTGGCCCTGTCTCTGGAACACTCTCTTCTCTGAGTTTTAATCACTCGTTCATGCATCCAACTTCTGTTTCCTGACATTGAGGCCTTAGTTCCTTGAGAACCATGTGGTCCTTAAATTTTAATAGAGATGTGTCATCCTTATGGGTAAGCAAAAGCTGTTTGGCTTCTACACGCCCTTTCTAATCTGAGGACCATTGCATCTATGTCCTCTCCATTGCGTGCATTCCATCCTGAGTATGGATTCTTCTCCCTTCTACCTCACTCATATACCACATGCCCTACCAGACCAGTCACTCGTGTTTTTTCAGGCCCACTATTTTTTTCTTTGTGATGGGTTGCCCAGGATGCATTTGGATGTTGAAGCAGACATTTACCAATGAAAGTGCATTTAGAACTCACAGCAAGGCACAATTCCCAGAAAGACAAGACTACACAGAACGCTGGTAATGAGAATAAAGAGAGGCAAGATGGGAATAGCCTGCTTTCATGGGTTTTGTTGTGCTTCCTGGCAGTTCGTTTGCAGGGCTATGATCGGGCAACTCCATGCATTGTGGGATAGAGGCTGCAGTATTTGAAGTACCATCCAGCATACAAAGGTTTTTCCTATTGGAATCCACAGACGATAGTGGAGAACAGGATATGGGAAGGACATCTCAGGGCTCCACGGACATTCAAATGCCAAGCATGTAGTTCTCCCTTCCCTGTACCTCTAAGCCAAGCATAAATGGATTTTCTCTGGGTTCCCTGTCCTCTAAAACAACTCTTAAGAGTGCACTGCCCATACCGCTGCCTCAGACTCCGGGAACAGTCACTGTCTCAGTTACAGCCCACGCTTTTCCCATCCTTACAGCCCTTGTCATGTTTCGTCTTCATGGTAGGTTGAGTTGCGTTTTCCTCCACCTGAGATGCGCACATCCCAAACCCTATATTTGTGAACATGACCCCACTTAGAAAGAGGATCTTCCCAGTATTCTAAAGCCAAGAGTCTCTGGATGAGGTCATCCTGGATTGAGTATGGGCCCTAAATCTAATATAGAGAAAGAAGAAGGAGCTTTAACACAGAGGAGGCCAGAGTGAAGATGAAGGCAGACTGGAATGATGACGGTGTAGATCAAACAAGTCCGAGGATAACACCAGAGAGGATGGAACAGGAACCCCTTCCCATTCTCCATCAAGTACCAGCCTTGCAAACCCCTAGATTTCAGATGTCTGGCTTCCAGAACTTCAAGAGCGCCCAAGTCCAGCCACCAACTTTGTAGCCATTTGCTATGATAACTGTGAGACAAGACAGTTTTGTAATATAATTGTATCCCTGCATCTTTATAGTCACTGCTTGAGCTGTGAGCTCCCAGGGGGCAGTAGCTGTGGTTTATTTCACAGCCTTGCACACGGTGCCTGGTACTGCACTCCTGTCCTGTTGGCTGAAAATTACTGCTGGGTCCAAAGCAATAAAAGAGTGCCTGAAATTCTTTCTGTAGCAGCAGGATATCTGCTAAATCTACCAGCTCTAGCAAAATCACCCAGGGTTCTGCCTCTGCACAGAACATCAAAATTGCTCTCTGGGGAGACCTGTATTGATTTTAAAAAATAAATAAATAACTTGTTATATTTGTTTAGTGTGTCCATGTGCATCTGTGTGTGTGTGTGTGTGTGTGTGTGTGCGTGCATGCACGCACATGCATGCACGTGTACTGGAATGTGTGCACACATGGGTGTGACCATGGAAGTCAGAGGAACACATGTAGGAGTCAGTTTTCTCCTCCCACTATGTAGAACCCAGGTTCCAACTCAGGTTGTCAGGTGTGGCCAGAAATTTCTTCCCCCACCGAATCATCTTGCTTGCTCTAGACTCTTATTTCTTACCTACTGGTGGATTTCTAAAACTACCTTGGGTGAGAGAGTCCCTGTTCCAACTTACATAGGCACTCAAGTGCTTTGGCGTGCACCCAAGCGTTCAGATTTTGCTAGATGATTGACAGGTAGCCCGGACTCTTGTTTTAAATACTTTTCTTTTTATCCTGGGAGTGCCTGGAATGTTGGGATCCACTGGACCAAACCGTCTCCTGTTTCGCTCAGATGCTTTCTTCTCTAAGCAGAAAGATTATTTCCCCCTTGAAGGCGTAAGTCACGAACAATGCCACACCAGTTAATAATTATGATTAATAGGGTGGTATTTATTTAAAGGGGAAAAAACTTACAGATCACCGTCTGCGCAACCAGGAAGGGAGTCTAGTCGCCAGCGGAGCAGGAAGTGAAGAGAGCGAATGGAGGGAAATAGTCACCTTTTAAAGGGGGAGAGACCACGCCCCAATGGGCTGGTATCTCAGCAGCTATTGATTGGAGGAGCGGAAGGACCTCCCGCAACACCCCCTCATAGGTAGGAAGCAAGCAAGTGAAGATTAAAAAAAATTTTGTTTGGGGAATCACCTAAGCCAGCTCTAACCCACCCGGACCAGGTAGGAAACCTCAGTTCAGGGAAAGGTCTATGTTTCAGTTAGAGAAAAGGAAAGTACAGATGGACAGCCCTGAAGAGCCTAGGGGACATCTGCAACACGGATCCCCATTGCACACCCAGGGACCACCGCCACCTGCGCTTTGCCATGGCCTCATTTTACAGATTTGCATTTACACATGAGCAGCCAGGTCCCCTGTTCAGAACTCATTGCTTGACTTTCCTCTTTCTTTACTCTTTTTATCTTTTTTTCCCCAAAGCCACAAGAACGTGAGGTGATTGTTTTTTTCCTCCTCCCTGCCCAGGGAACATTATAGATGCTTAATCTTCCTCTTCTCTTTGGGGCAGCTCAGGCCCTCAGACCAGGAGTACAAACAGAGAGAAACAGCACCCACACAGAAGGAGTGGGTGTATTTTATTTTATCCTGTTGTATAAGGCCAGGGTGACAAAAGGCCTCACTCAGCATGTACTGAGCAAGCAACAGAAAATAGAAACCACAGAAAGGGCTCAGAAGAATTGAAAAATCCCTCCCTTCCTTCCAGAAGCTTCTGTACCAGTGGTTTTCAACCTTCCTAATACTGCAGCCCTTTAATGCAGTTTCTCAGTTTGTGGTGACCCCAACCCATAGAATTCTTTTTGTTGTTGCTTCATAACTGTAATTTTGCTGCTGTTTGAATCATAATATGAATAATATGAATATCTGTGTTTTCTGATGGTCTTAAGTGACCTCTGTGAAAGACACACTTGACCTTCAAAAGGGTCGTGACCCACAGGTTGAGAACCACTGCTCTAGACAAACACACAAAAGGAGTAGGGACAGTAGCTTTTGTCAACCGTACCATCCAAGTGCTGCTTTGCCGTATTCAAAGAGTCCCACGTCCACGGAACACTTTCATATTCACGGCATCCCTGGGGTTTGAGGCAGGCGCATCTGTCATTGTCCCCAGTAGGGAAATGGACAGGCAGTATAAGGGAGTGGTGTCATATAACTCACCTGTATAAAGGTGGGATTAGAGTGCCAACCCTCTAGTCACTAATCTGTGACTTTCTACCCTCTGGACCCTTGCCTGCTGCCAGGTCCTACTTAAAGTAGTTTGCCTGCAATTGTCATAGGTTGCCACAGAGTCAACCTATGACTTTGTTATTCTTTTTATTTATTTATTTGTCTGTATGCTTGTCTGTCTGTCTGTCTTTCCGTGTATATACTGTGTGTGTGCAGGTGCCTGAGGAGGCCAGAGGAGGGTGTTAGATCCCCTGGAGCTGGAATTACAAGTGGTCATGAGCCACCTGTTGGGGGTGCTGGAGAGTGAACTCAGGTCATTTACCAAAGCAGAAAGTGCTCTTAACTGCTGAGCCATTTTGCCTTTCCTACAGCTGGAGAGACTCGGACTTCCCCAGACAGCACAGCTGGGGAGTGTTGAAATGGCATCTAGTCTAAGCCCAAATACTGTTCTGAAGCTGGGAAGACAACAGGAGGCAATGCCTACTGAGCATTAAGGCAGGCTAAACCTTTAGGGGTGAAAAAGTGTCCCCCGACAGCCAAGTGCTTGCTCTTATTTCACAGAGGATGGAAGTGTAGCAATATTAGTCACAGCTGGGACTGTGGTGGAATCAGGGTTCCTGTTAGGGCTGTTAGTTTTGTCAACTTGACACAAAACTATAGTCACCCGGGAGGAGAGAACCCAACTGAGGGATCGCCTCCATTAGATTAGCCCACAGGCATGTCTCTGCGACATTTTCTTTATTAATAGATGATATAGGAGCGCCCAACCCACTGTGGGTAGTAACCGCCTTGGGAGGATGGTCCTGGGCTGTAGGAAACAGCAAGCCTGGGAATGTCACGATGAGCAAGTTAAGAGCAGCCTTTTTCAGTAGTTTGTGTTTCAGTTCCTGCCTCTAGGTTCCTGACTTAGCTTCTCTTGGTGAGTGGCTATAACCTATATGTAAAACAACAAGCAAACAGAAAAGCTATAATAACTTGTTTGCCTCGGTTAATACAATAAAAATAACTGCATCGATGTCTCATTAAGGGGAACAAACAAAGCAGTTTCTTCTTTGATTAATTTGACCAAGAGTGAGCCCCAATTGAACTCTCCACTTCTCTCCCTGTATCTTCTGTCCATCTGTAGTCTATGGTTACTTGGTAGTCTCCATCGTGACTGTTGAGTGTGTCTGATCTGTTCCCGTGTCTGTCATTGGGTCTGTCCCTAGCAAAGGTCTTTCCTCAGTAGTTATTGGCTAGCACAGAAAACATGACATGGGAGAGAAATGGGGGATTCTTTATAGAAATTCTTAGCAGTGTTTTAGAAAGGAAGCAGTTACCAAGTCCAGTTGACCCAGAATACCAACAGTACCACCACCACCACCACCACCACCAAAAGACATCATCAACCTCTGTCCATATTGCTAGCAACATTTTTGGCAGATGTTTGTTGAAGGCTTCAACCCAGTGGCTGTGTTCAGCAAATGATCACCTCAACATATGCACATATTATTCTGGGGTAGGGTTGTGGAAAAGTACATAATTTAAGATTAAATCTATGCATTTAATTTAGGCTGTAAAAGCTTGCATGGGAAATCCAAGGCATAGAAAGTCTGGGCAACATAGTTCCCTTAAAGGCAAGTTAACTAGTCTGAGCATGCCATAGGGCAGCAGGCTAAGGACATAGTTTTAAATTATCACTAAGTGTCATATTTACTAAGCGTCCATCAAAGTTCAGTCTCTTTGGAGTCAAGATATATTTTCAGAAAAATGTATCACTATGCTTTTCCTCCCCTAGTTGCTCATGGCAGGGCTTTATCACAGCAAGAGAGGAGCAGACAAATATGACATGAAGTTGGCCTGACCCTAAACAACTCATATATCTCCATTATTCTTAATGGCGATTGGGAAGAGGAAGGTCAGCTTCATTCCCTGTGGTTCCCATGGGAAATCCATAAACCAGGCCCATATCTGAGTTGGAGAACAGAGGTGTAACATGGCTGAAATGTTTGTGGAAGAGAGAGGTTGCAGAGCCCCCGAGTTGTAGTTTCTCATCTTTTAGATTTTTGTTCAGTTTTCCCCCACACTAGACTAGAATGCAGTAGTGGGCAGAGTTTCACTGTTCATTTAACATGTGTCGCATTCTTGGACCATCCCTGGCTAGCCCTGCTAGATGAAAGTAGCTTCTTTTTCTTGGGACACAGCACTCGTGACATACGGCTACCCATTCTTGAGTTCTTTCCATGACATGGCAGACGAACTGTCTGTCTAATTCTCCTACCTAGTATGCAAGGCAGGTATAAGGTGTCTCAGTTCAACAGCTGCCAAGTCAAGAGAGGTCGTAGAATTGGCTAAGAGAACGTAGAAAGTGAAAGGAGGGAAGTCTAAACCTGCATCTGCATGATTCTCAAATCTACCCTCTCTCCTGTTCTCTTAAGAGCATGTTTTTGTATTTTAAACTGAGATGATGAACAAAAGAGAGGGCATGATGGAGAACAAGGCTGGGGGTGGATGGGAAAGAGAACAGAGACAAGAAAGGCCTCAGAGATTACGAATCGCAACTCCAGTTGGAATATTGAGCATCTGGAGAAGAACAGTGACTCTGGGGAAAGAAACTGGTGCTTTGGGACCAGTAGATGCTGTTGGAAAGTGATAGGGGAGATTCAAATTATAACAAAAGGAAACAGAAAAAAAAACTGAACTAGATAGGAAGGTGACTTCCCTGGTAGATGCTTCATCACCTACACATTTGTTAATTGAGAATTTTCACATTCCCATGTTTCCATTTTTTATTTAAGTATTTTTTATTTTACATACCAACCCCAGTCCCCTCTCCTTCCCCTTCTCCCACCCTCCCACCTCCCCCATATCCAACTCTCATCCACTCCTCAGAAGTGGTAAGGCCTCCCTTGGGGAGTCAACAAAGTCTGGCGTACCAAGTTGAGGCAGGACCAAGCACCACCCAGCATCAAGGCTGAGTAAGGTATTCTGCCATAGGGAATGGGCTCCAAAAAGTCAGCTCATGTACCCAAGATAAGTCCTGTTCCCACAGACAGGGACCCTCAAAACAGATCAAGCCACATAACTGTCACCCACCTTCAGAGGGTCTACTTTGGTCCTATGCAGGTTCCCCAAATGACAGTGGAGAGTCCATGAACTTCCATTAGCTCGGGTCAGCTGTCTCTGTGGTTTTCCCCATCATGATCTTGATGCCCCTTGTTCATATGGTCCCTCCTCCCTCTCTTCAGCTGAAAACCAGGAGCTCAGCCCAGTGCTTGGCGATGGATTATTGCATTTGCTTCCACCAGGTCCTAGATGTAGCTACATCCAGTTTTTCTAATAAAGGTAAAAAGCTCTGGAAATAAAACACTGAATCCCCACACATTGGTAAGTACTTGGAGCTCGGTTGTTGCTCCTCTCTCTACACATAGTATTTGTCTCTATTTTGCCACAATCTCCATCCCTCCTTATTGCCTGACACAAAACCTTATGCCTTCAGTTTATTTTAACTAAGATAAATAAATCCTCCAGGCATTTAATGTTGAGATCCTAATGTATGACAATCCTGTTAGCACTGGTAGAAGTTAGTTCATACCCAGAAGGCATGGATGTGCTTGGGTAAATATGGCTCAATTTCAGATTCTCTGCCCTTCCTTAATGTGTTCTTCTAATTACAACCTCCTTACAAAACACTCAGAATCTCATGGTGAGTGCTCAACACTAAGAAACTATCCCATCCTGACAATATAGACCAATATAATCCCAGCTTGGGCCTCCGTCAGCCAAACCCGATTCCATAACGCTTCTCTCTTAGTGCCCTGACACAAGCAGAGAGATCTGGCCAGCTGTTCTAGCAGCTGTTGGCAACTCTGCGGTCATTTGAGTCACTCTGCATGGTCACTACAAAAGAAAGAGCATGGTGAGGTGAAGTCAACTTTCTGATTATTTGGGAAGGCGCGAGGCACTGGAGAGCCGCATGGAGTCAGGGCACAATCAGGAGGGACAGGTGTGAAGATTAGCTTGACTTACGAAACGCCTAGGAGATTGATAAAGCCCCCCTCTGTGTGTGTCTGAGGGAGTCTCCATACCTCAGGGGGTGTCATGGTTTGACTCTGGAATGTTGTCCAGAGGGAGACAATTGCACTTATGTGTTTCAGCATTCAATCCCCACCTAGTGGGACACCTTTGACAGGTCACAGGAACTTCGGCATGTGGGGGCCTCCTTGGCAGCATAGGCTACTAAGGGAAGGGAGGCTTTGAAGGATATAGCTGAGCTCCAATTTGGTCTCTAGCTCCTGATCCAACACTGTGACAACAGCAGCTCTGGGTTCCCATTGCCACGGGCCAAGCCATTTGCCATGGCTGCCTTGCTGCGACGGTCTGCTAGCCCTTGGAACTGCGAGTTAAGAATAAGTCTTTCCTCCCTTAAATTGCTTTGGTCAGAGAATTTGTCACAACAATGAGAAAGTTAACTAATACAAGGTGGGGCATTCTCCCAAAATGTGAATGACACAGCCCCGTAGGCTAAGTGCCTGGATGGAATAAAAGAGAAGGAAGAAAGAGAGTAGCTGACACGGGCATTCTTTCTCTTCCTGTGTCTTTCCTGGCCACACAGGAAATGAGCAGTTGGTATGCCATGTTCCCAGTGCTGTGACAACCTGCCTCACCTCAAGTCCTTCGTCATGGCACTAACTAACCATGATGTAACCATGAGCCAAAGCAACTCTCCCCTCCTTGTCTTGAGTATTTTTTTTCAGCAATAAAAAAAAACCTGACCAAAAAAAAAAAAAAAGATTATAGAAAACTTGGGGAACCAGGACTTGTTCCCAGAGTAATGGAGACCTGTGGACACGTGGAGTCTGAGAAGTGAGTGACGTGGCTAGAAAGAATGGGTGGTCTCCAGAGAGATCACGCCAGGACCAGGGAAGGATGCGGGCTGGAGATGAGACCAGGAGACTGGCCTTAGGTTGGGAGACCACTGGGAAAGGTATGCCCGGGTGCGTCCAGGCTCAGGGTCTAGACTGGGCTTTTCTTAGTGTGTCGCCACCTCTTGGTGACCCAGGCCAAATCTGTGCCCTTTAAGTGACCGTCAAGCTTCAGGCTTCTGTTATTCATCTTGCCATCCAGGGTCCCCGACCTGCTGTCACTCTGCCCCAAACGCAGTAAGGCTAGGCCCCAGTTCACACTGGTCTGAATCAGCCCCACTTAGCAAATCTTGATAGATTTCTATTTCCCCCAAGGTAGCATTGTCAGTATGTCAGTAAAACCAATATGGTGTCATCATCATTCTCTAAGCAGAGATCCAGGAAAAGGGCAGCTCTGGACCTAGCTATCCCTAAATGATGACAGTATCTAAAGTCCTGTGCACATTTTGGTGGATGTGTGCCAGTTGAAACCTGTCTATCTTGGCAGTAGATTTTATTGGATTTAGGTTAGTCTTTAACGTAAGACGGAAGCCACATCCATAAAATAGGATCAGGGCTGGAATGGGACTATTTCCAAACATGCTACCCAAGGTAATGCACCCTAATTAGCCAAGACCTCTTTAGGGTGCAAAAGTAAAGGGTATTAATAGGAAGAAGCAAGCGTGTCTCCCCCCAGGTTTAGCAGAGCCTGTTTGCAGCTTGGGCTCCTGGGAGGTCACAGCCATGGCCTTGACAGACAGCAGCGTGGCGCGAGCTGTTCTAATCTGCTGGATAAACACGCCATTCCCGTTAAACTCAGCTGTACCTACTGTGATAAGCTGGAGTCATATGAGCCTCCAAGTCCTCACCTTGCCTAGACCTTGAGCCTCTCAGTGGCAGTGGGAGCTACACGTCCAGCTTCTCCTGAATGTTCCCCTGAGCTCTGTGTAGTTGATGCACAACTTATCTATGTCATTCACCTCTGATGGAAGAGGCATCTACGGATTAAAGAAATGTGGTAAAAGGCACGGAACCTGGTGCCTTCATCATTGTTCTGGAGAGGACTGCTGTGGTTTAGAATAGATTCAAGTGTCTCTCGCAGTTCCTGTGACGGCAGCTTGGTTTTTACCATGGTGATTTAGGGGAGGAAATGGGACCTTTATGAGTTGGAGTTTTGTGTACGTTGATCAGATCATGGAGGGCACTACTCTCAAACTTCTGAAACCGTGGGCTGAGTAAATCTCTTTCTTTTATGAGTCACCAAGCCTAGGATGTTTTGTTATAGCAATGGGAAACTAATACAAGAGTCATGCGTACCAGCGACGAAATCAGCACGGCCATTGTGATTAAGGCAGTCTGAAAAGTGTTATGAAAGCTGAACTTGAGAATAATGACAGAAGTTTCTAGAAGCAACTGATGCTAAAGCTGTGCTTTAGGAGATGACAAATAAAAGATGTTTTCCACCTTGCAAAGAAGTATGTGCACACGTGTGCACATGTGTGTGTGTGTGTGTGTCTGTGTGTACGTGAAGATACACCCTTTTCTTGGTGTATCTGTGACTTAGCGTGAACAACCTCCCTGCATGTTTAACCCAGAGCAGATGCAGAGGGAACCTATCACTGTGCCTTGCTTCATAATACCCACCCTCCACCCAACATTGTTCAGGAGCAAGACTGGGTAGACAGTTCTCTTGAACTCTCCATCTTTAAAAAGGATATAATAATAATGGTAACGGGCTCTAGGCTCATGTTTCCCCTCCCTGCAATTCATGTCCTGGTCAATAGTAAGGCAGATCTTCAGAGGCACAACTGCTCCATCAGGTACTACCCTTTCTAGATGGTCCGCCTCCAGCAGCTATGTAGGCAGCAGGAGTTTTGCTGAGCACACAGGCACTAGGCTGGGCAATGTGATCTGTCTAAACTTGACTATCTACTCCTCAACCTGGCCTCCCCTTGACAGACAGAAGTATTTCGCGGTGAGCACACCCACGCTGCCCTCTCCCTTAGTGTGTTTCCTCTGAGTTTTGATTCTGAAAAGGAACCCTAAACCCAGACCTTTAAAAGTGTCAGCCACATGAGAACTTACATGACTCTTAAAACGGTGCTAACATCCTTCTATGCTCCCCACTAGACTTGAAGAAGACCACCATGATCGCTCTCCCCCATCCCAGCGGGTCAAATAATCCAGTCCAAATATTGATCTAAGCATCTTCACTGAGTTCATTATTGGCCTGTTTAACATGCAGTATCTGCAGGAGCCCCAAATCATACACCTCTTTCAACTTTCTGCCTCCCTGTCCTTCCTACCTGACTCCTTTCAGATATATGTTCCAGTTCGCCTTCCAGGGGCTACAGAGCCAACTCAGCCCTGAAGGCAGCAACATTCATCACTGTGCCCCCACTCCCTACCAGCACCTCTCTACAATATCATTTCCTCCAAGTTCTTTCATCGTTTGAGAGGGGTATGTTTATCCCCAAGCACGTGCAGCATTTCCCCTGCCTCTGCTCTTAACCCTGCCTGGACCCTCCTGGAGCCAGGCCCTGGGAGATGCAGCCATTCGCAGCCTCCCTGGACAAAGCCAGGGTTCCCTTGGCAACCGCAGCGTGTTCACGTTTGCAAAGGGGTTTCCCTCCAGCTCCAGTCCCCGGGCCTCTTGCAACTCTAGAGCTCATCCCGGTGTGTGTCCTTCATGGAATCATCTCTAACCAGGGTAGGACAACAGCTGTCATTTCATAATTGCCATTTGCAGGCAACTGGTTTGCATTCAACAAGCAGGAAAATGTGAGTTGAGTGGGTGAATGAATTTGGCTGCAAACTGGTGAGCATCCTTGGGGCGGGGGCAGGGGGCGTTTTGCTTCTGGACACAGGCAAGTTTTGGTCCCGGAGAATTTAGGACTGTCAAGTGTGCCTTTGTCTCCAGGGAGGTGGGAGGATAGGGTGGAGCAGAGGAGAAAGGCCTCTAGGGGTAAGCATTTCTTCTTGCCTTCTTATCTTTGGCTATTTATGTTTATGAATATACGGAAACCAGGCACCGCTCGTTTCCAGGTTAGTGCCCACTCTTGCTGCTAACACTTGCTTGGGAATGTTTCTCTCTCTGTGTCTCTCCCTCCCCACCCTTCTCGCCTCTATACTGATGGAGTAGCGAGCACTTTTGGTGGAGTTCTGAATGACAGAGCAAGGCTGGCGGGGGGGGGGGGGGGGCAACCAGTTTGCTGAAAAGCATCCTCCTATCTGGAAGCCGTGCAGCTGTTTCATTGCCTTTCGCTGACCCAGGAGACCTTGAATGTGTGCTTGGTTGTTGGAAGAAATGTCTGTTACTGAGTTGGCAAATAGTTACCAACAGTTTCTATGGCAATTCAGAAGCATGTTACTCAAATCCAGGCTCCTCTGTGTGTGTGGTAGAGGGGGGTGTTTGTAATGAATACTGAGGGAAGGGAAACCCATTATCCCTTCTACCCTAGGACTTCAGCGGGCACTAAGGATGCTAAAGTGTTCCCAGAAGCAGAAATAGGGGCTGAAAGTAAAGGATAAACATGGATCACCCCCTTCTTTTCTTTCTCCTTTCCTTCTTCCTTCACCTTCTTTCCTTCCATCCTACTTCTTTCCTTCTTCCTTTCCTCTCTCCACATAGCCCTTCTCTTCCTTCCCTTTCTTCCCTCATCTCTCTTTTCTGAAACCATTTTCAGGGGGAGGCCTCAGCACGGCTGTTTTGTGCAAACAGGTGTTTTGAGGCATTCCAAGTTTCAACCGGCTACTGCATAATCCTGTTCACAATAGGAAATAATCTGATTTCTTTCCCTCTGTGCTCAGTTGTCCAGTAAACCCATTGGGACAAGGACTGTTCTGTTTTCACTGTAACTTCTCAGAGCTAGCCAATCAAAGGCCCAGAAATGTTTTGAATATTCCATAGGTGGTTATGGAATTCACTTGCCTTTTTAAAGACAGGGTCTTATGTAGTCCAATGTGGCCCTGAAATCGCTGTAAAAACAATGTTAGCCTTGAACTACTGATCCTCCTGCCTCCACCTCCCAAGTGTTGAGATTATAATTGTGAGCCATTAAGCTAGGCTTTGAGTAGTCTCCTGAGGGGACATCCTGAGGTATCTTAGCTGCTTGTCTTTACCATTGGTTTCCTGGACTGTGGATCTGGGAGCAGGACTGACGTGGGCTCTGGATGATAGGTGACATTACCCCACAATGGGACCTCACTCGAGTCCCTTTGCTTTTCTCTGTTTGTCTAGTGACTGCGTTCAGATGAGAATGTTACCACCAGAACTAAGCCTCTGAAGGCCTGTGGAAGGACCAGGGAAGGGGAGGTCAGAGTGGTCAGGGGCAGATGCCAACGACTTAAGAAATGGAAAGACAGAACTGAAAGAGGCTCACGGCTTGGCAGCTAGACGGTACAGGGCCCAGGATGTGATCCCTTCTAACTTGGACATCCTATAATCAAGGCACTAGTCATTCCAGCTTTGCATCATTTTTTCTATGTTGAGAATGTTTACTTTTAAAGGATAAGACACGGTCATGTCTTGAATATTTCTAATTAAGGTAAGCAAACTGTCTTGAGGGTGGGAGAATGAAACTCCTCGGGCAGACCTGACTCTGCCCTTGGTAGTGAGCTGTTCAGCTCGAGCCAGCCACACCATATTCTGTCCATCTGATTCCAGTATATCCTTCCTTCCACTTACTCAGCAATCAACAGGTAATAATTGAAAGGAAGTCCACTTTCTCTGGTAGCATGCATGAGAAACCTTCCCTGTGAGGAGGTGACATTTAAAGCTGCAGGATTCATTGAATGGGTACAAACTAAGCTGGCTCCAGGCTGGGGAACCAGGAGTGTGAAGTTCTTGGTGCAGGAGGGGGTGGGCTCGGTATATTTAAAGCAAAACAGGGTATCTAAGACAAAGGCAGTGCTACAGAGGGCTTAGAGGAGGAAGAGTAGGATGCTGTAGGTCTCCATCCCTGGAGGGCTGGGTAGACACTGGTCCAAGTCATTGGAAATATTCTCACACAGAAATAATGATCTCTAATCACTCCAGCAACTGTGGAGAGAAATATGTCCCAGAAACCGTATGTGTCATGTGGTTAGTTAGTCCACCATGCTTGGAAGTGAAGCGGCTACCATGGGCAATGATATGATATTTGTGAAACCGAGACTGTCGAGTCCTGACTTGGAGACCTACTCACTGTATACTAATGGGTATGTTATTTAAATGCTAACATTGCCTGCCTCAGTGAGTGCCGAAGATGAAGCAGCCAGAAAACACACCAGCTCAGAACAGATGCTTGAAATGATGGGCATTAGTGTCAGGACCAGTTTCGGGATCTGAGCACTGCCAGATGGGCAAGAGAGCCCAGGCATGTAGGTGCACAACCCTCGGTATGCCACGCCATGCTCTTTACCCTTGAACCCTTGCCCCTGGCAACTTTAACTCCAGAGTCAGCTATGGAAAGTGGATGAGGTATGCGGAGAAGAGATCCTTGTGGCATCTGTGTTTGGCCACATCTGTGTAAGTGGCTTGCAGGTTGTGTCTGTCCCGGACTCACCGATGAGGAAAGACTTACAACCCAGAGCATATTGCCTGATACCTATAACCACTGGCAGCACACTGGGAAACAATACTTGCTTGTTCTCAGAGTCCACCAGGAAAATGCTTATGGACCTCTCTGCGGGCTCCTTCTTTCTCTCTTCAGTAGGTATATTGGAGGACTGTGGTGTCTCGAGAGGAACCATACCCCTGCCTGCAAGACGCAAGATGCCATAGGTTGGCCTGACGTTTTGCTATCCATGCTCCCATTAATTACTGTGTTATCACTTCTATGGCAAAGTAACAACCCCTGAACTGTATTCAGTCTCACAAGTGACCATTTCCCTCCTTCAAGGTGTTAATCTAGTGTTTGTGGACACATTTACAGGAGGCAGCATGGCTCAGAAGGCAGGGACAGGCTCCCCTAAAGCAGATGTGTGGAAGCAGAGCTTCCCATTTGTCCCAAGCTCGTCCTCTTGACTCCCAGCTGCAGACCCAGTTTGCTGTCTTGAGCAGGGGAAAGTGTGCTGCACAGTCCTCCAAGTCCGGTTCATGCACATGCAGCACCCCGTATTAACTGGTACTCTTCGCCAGCCTCCTTGGAGAACACCCCAGCTTTTTGCAATGCTACATCATCTACCAGACCCCTCAGCCATGGCCTTTCAGAACACTGTGGGCTTCCACTGACCCAAATGAACAGATGTGTTCATTTTTCATCTGCTCAGAAAACTTCAGCCATGTGAAGACCATGGGCTTGGCTTGGCTTAGTCATCAACCTTAACACTCCAGCTAAGGCACAGCCTGAGCAACTGCCTTCACAGACACCCAAGAACCTTGCCCCATTCTTAGAAGTAGAGCAGCCACTGTGAGGACAATTGTCATGACAATTAATGACAGTATGGACTTATCCTCTTCACCCAGATCTTGTTAAAAGAAAAGAAAAAGACAGTCTCTGGCCTGGGAGCTGGCTCAGTCAGTAAAGTTGCCTGTTGGGCCAGCATAAGGACCTGAGTTCAATCCCCAGAACCCATATTTAAAAAAAAAAAGAGTATGGTGGATCCCCATTCTAATCCCAGTGCTGGGGAAGTGGAAACAGGCAGATTCCCGAGTCTCAGTGGTCAACTAGCCTAGCCTAATTGACAGCCAATGAGGGATCGTGTCTCAAAAAATCTAGATGGTTGAGTCATGAGAAAGAACACTTAGGAGGCTGATCTCTGGCCTTCATGCATACTTGCTCATACTTGTGTATACTATGTGAACATACACACATACACTCAAAGGGAAGAAGGGAAGGAAAGAGGGAGAAGAAAGACAACTCTATCCAGTTCCCTTTGACTTCTTCCCCAGTGGTATTTAGCTAAGGCTAGGACCATTATAATTAATGAAACTATAAGAAAGGGATAATCTAAATAATGAAAAAAGACACTAGACCTGTAGCACTTGGGACCTGAGGACAAGAGGTAAAGGCAGGGTAACTGGACCACCTCTGGCCTTCAGGGAGCTTTCAAATAAAATACAACCTACCAAGAGGAATTGAGCCAGCAGATAGTCAAGGAGGTAAAGACATGCACAAAACAAAATGTGGAGAGCAAGTAAATGTCACAGGAGCCTATTAATAAAAGTAAATGGTCTTTTACAAGTGTGGCTAACTTTACTGAGACCTAAAGTTACCAAACACAGTAGGCATCCGCACCCCACACCCCAAAATAAAAGCTTTGAAAGGATTTTTCTCTGCCTCTTATGAACAACTGCAGAAAAAGAAGATACGTTTGACGGCCTTTAAATCCGGGACTGTATTTCCAGTATGTTAGCCATCAGAAAAAGAAGATATGTTTGACTGCCTTTAAATCCGGGACTGTATTTCCAGTGTGTTAGCCATCAGAAATATTTAATGCTATCAGAAAAAAAGGAACACTAGTGTGCAATTGTTTTGTTTAAATCCATTTGTTCTTTTATGCTGATGCATTTGAAAGGTTTCTTAGCACCCTTTTTGATATAAAAATTCATGTGGTGGCAGAAGATTAATCTGTTGAAATCCACCTCATGCGATAATTTCCCTTCTTTCAAAAGAAACTAACATTTGATTTTGTCTTCAGACCATAGTCAGGAAGTAACAGTCGACGCTAAGCCTGACAATCTGTTTTATTTAGTTGGGAGTGGAACCAACTGACTGACTGAACCGATAACGATGTTGCCCTTATGAATTATCCTCTGTGTTCATAATCAGCTGGCATTTTTAATTTTGAATTGGGTATCTACCGCATGGGTTCAGCCCTGCCTTGCTATTGCTTGGCACTTCAGGGCACTACAGTTTGCCTGTATAGATGGCTCACCTGTGACTTCTCAGTATGCCAACAGCTCTCTTAAATAAATATCAAACTTGCAGCATTGTTAGTCCATAGCTCACATCTACTTCCCAAGATATGATGTCATTTCCATATTCTGTGACATGGACCAGTAGACAACATGGAATGACCCTGGGTCATGTGACAGGAGTAGCCACTGGAGTGACAAAGTAGACACACTGTAACTCTGACCTTGTTCTCCCCAAATCCAGAATATTTTACCTCCCCCCACTCCATTTTCTTAAACACTGTTGGTTTTATAGTATGATTGAATGCTTTTGCATTTAGGGTTTGGTTGTAATTTTGTTTGATGGACAGGAAGTGGGGGGCAGTTAAAAATGGGGGGGGGGGAATGTCAACTTTCCTGAGTGTTATTGGCCCAGGATCAGTAATGGAAATAGAAAATGTAAATTATAGGGGAGAAACTTGGGGGAGGGGTTGAGGCAGAGGGTAATTGATAGATTTGGTCAGATGATATGGGGCTGGATGGGAGGGCATGGCGGAGATTGGAGGGGCCACCTGGTGTTCATCTACTGTAGTGTGTCTGCAGGGCGACAAGGTGGGGGCATTTTGCTCAAGTCCAGTCAGCTTCTGCAGACAGAGATGGAGCAAATCGGAGATTAATACATGTGGTTCTAACCACCTTTCATATCTTTGCAGCTAAACGTTATTTATAGAAATCAATTAGCCCTCTGTCTCTGCAATTTTGTTACGAGGGTCTGTCCAAGTTTCTGGCCAGCTCTATTGAGAGGATGATTGATGGTAAACTTTCAGAATGAATAAAAAATGAGCGCTCCCCTAGGAATCGGTACAGTAGAGAAAGGTAAATGATTAAAAAAAAATTCCACATTTGCCCGTCACTAGAAAGCTAGCAGAGGGGCAGTGCGGCCCCTGGCCCAGGCTCGCCTTACAGCTAGCGGCTTCTCTTTTCTTCTGTGGCCTCTCACCCAACACTCGGGTGTCTGTTCTGGAAACTTGAGGAAAGCTTGATGCCCCTAACTGAACATGTGGGAAATTAAAGCTTGCCAGGCTGATAAATGCCACTTTGATTATTGATGCTCATAATAGATTAAAAAAAAATACTGGGGTGGGGGAGATGGAACAGAGCTCTCGTGGAAACTTATAAGAGGCACAAGCTGCCAATTGGCCTACATTGAAGGAATCTGGGAGCTAGGTAATAGCAAGTATCAAAATCCCATTGCAATGAATTTCAGGGGAGACCCATGTTGATTTCTGCTGCAATCTTAGGACGCACTATTAAAGTACGTCGTCTTCTAACTCAAGCCCCTCACCTCAGGCTGAGAAATGAGCCGTTTGCAATGCATGAAAAAGAAGCTGTCCTCAGAAGAGAGGTTTTATTTGTTTGCCTTTTATAGCTGTTGGTAGTGATTAAGCAGAGGTTCATTAGTGGTCCAAGTCCCAGAAATAAGCGGTGGAGTGCTGGGTACTAAGAGGGGTCTGAGTCTTCTAAGGCTCAGGGAGCACTGAGGAAGAGGGGGCTTCAGGGAGGGAGGAAACAGAGAAGACAGGGTGCCACCAAAGGATGTCTCCTGGACAGGACATGGCTGGTGCACTCATCTCACTGTGGCTCTGGCTACCTGCACAAAATGTGGCCCGTCAACATCTCATCACAGGCTGGGAAGGAACAAACGAGGCTCTATTCCTCCCAATGGCTGGCTGGCTGGAAGTTAATGGCTGCTGGAAACAGAGTGTCATTTTCTTCAGTCGTATACCTACCGAAAAGCAACCAAGACAGTGAGTAGCCTCTCACCCAAGCTCGTCCAAACAACCCTAATTAGGCTCAATTAGTCACACACACTCACACACACACATTAACACACACACACACACACACATACACACTAAGGTACAGGAGTTGGAGACAAACTTGAGTAGAAGAGTCATGTGGAAAAGAGAGGGGTATAAGGGGTATAAGAGAGAGCAATAAAGGTAGTAATTATTAAAATGCACTTCGTACACGTATGAAATTGTCAAAGAATACACATTTTGTTTTCACGGTTTGTTTTTAAGAAAGTGAAGACAGAATGTCTATGTAAAACAGAAGTCTAACCTCGAGGAAGACAGGGCCAGACACTCATGGACTACAGACTCTAGTACCATTGGACCCTTAAGGAAACATTTGCTTGCTGTTCTTAACTGTTTGGAGGTATAATTTTGGACTCTCATACTCAAATGTTGATGGTAGCAAAGAGGAAACAATTCTTGGGGGTCCATGTGTCAGTGTTCTGTTAGGAATCATGAAGTTATTGGGGTGTTCTTGCTTAGGTTTGGCTTTCTTCTCTGTGAGGGAAGGAGGATCACAATGGTCGCCTGTCACTGAGACGTGCTGTGAGGATCCAGTGGGACCTGAGGGGGCAGGGAGGGGCATGTTACACGCTGTAAGCAAGACGGATGCTACTGAGGTCACGTCATCAGGATTCGGCAGTCAAGTGAGTTTTCTTGCTTGCTAAAGTTTCATACTCAATGGAGGACATGTTTTAATCTACTAACTCTTACACATATTGAGGAGGTCTAAACAGATGCATTATGGGAAAGTGATGCCTAGCTGTCACTTGTGACTTTACCTTCATAACTTTGATATGAATACAACAAGTACTCCATAAGTGCTGTCACATTGAAGACCTGGTAGATTCGCTTTAAATTTTTATTTATTTATTAGCTTTTAATTTTTATTTTACATTTATTTTATGTATTTACTTATTAGCTTCTATTTTTGAGGTGACTCTCATTATATACCTTTGGTTGACCCAGAACTCACTGTAGCTAAGGTATTCTCAGACTAGCAGGAATCCTCCTGCCTCTGTCTCTGCCTCTGCCTCTACCTCTGCCTCCTGAGCACTGAAACATGTACTACCATGGCTGGTTAAAACTGTCTTAAACTTAAATAGACTTTTCTGCCTGTTCAATTTGACCTCTCAGTTGTAAATTTACACAGACTCTGCAGAATGAAATTTGATAATACGCAAAAGGCTGATTTGGAAATATTCAGTAATTGTGGACTTGGTCATTCCGTGTGCAGTGATCCCAATCTAACACACGACCTGACATGTGCCCTTAGAATGATGAATGGCTGACTTAAAGAAGAATAAAGGAGAACTATGCAAGGAAGATATTTTTAAATTAATAAAATGTTTAACTTTTCCCTTAGATTTCAGTAGAAAAAGAATCCCTTGCAGTATGCAGACAATGTGGCTTTCTAACTTAAGCTAAGACAATTTATAGAAAATTTATGACAGACCTCAGAATGCTTGGAAATGCTACACATGAATGCTTGCAAAACTGCAAGACCCAAGTGGCAAGGCAAATCTACACGGGAGCGAGCCCTCATTGCTCAGTTCTGGGAACGCGTTGCTATTATTGTTTTTATCTTCAATCCATTTATATCTCCACATACAGCTAGGTAGTTTTCTCTCTGTTGTTCCTGAGTTGCACATCTGTGGATTTAAGCAAATTTAACCAAATGGTAAATATGGGGATGGGAAGAATTGTATCTGAGCTGAATGGGTACAGACCTGTTTTCCTGTTATGTCCCTAAAGAACATAATAAAGCACCCATCAGCACACTGTATGGGTTGGATTCAGCATTGTAACTAGTCTAGAATACAGGAGGTAGGCACAGGGCATGTGCAAACACTTCCTCTATTCAAAAGACCTGACATCCAGAAATGTTTAGCGCCCACAAAGGTTTTAGAACAAATCTTCTGTAGACTCTAAGGGATATTGAACCCCAGAGTATTCAGAATTAGAATTTCAATACAGGAATTTGGGTGAGAGGACACAATTTATCCCATACTTTACACTGAAAACACAAGTAGGTTGGGACTGACAAGCATCTCTGTGTCTGTAACTCCTTTGGCAAAGATAGAATAATCAGTCCTTCAAGAAAGCCCACCAAGATGTTCAGCATTCCAGAGCTGCTGGATGATCTAATCAAGCGTAGATAAGCTGGTCTCTCCTCTCTGCCTTTTCCAACACACAGTTAAAGCCTGACCGATGAGCAGTGGGGGCCACTTTTTAGCTGAGACGCCAATTTCGCCTATAAAAGTTTACAGAGAGGTATTTTTTCGGACAGAGCAGAGCCAAGCAGGAATGACTCGTTATTACCTCCACTACACACAGATTTTCTCTTGGACTCCGGCCACTGTTTAGACTCAGCGCTGTCCAGCCTTGAGCAGTATGGGAGACAGGCAATACTAACACTGTGGGGCAGAAAGCCCTGGCTGGCTCCTGGGGTGTTTAGCTTGTCCCTTCAAACCTCCAGCTCCCGTCATTCATAACGCTGTTACTCACATGTTCTTGGCACACTAATCTGTCACCTTCTTCCATGACCTGTGCCCACTTTCTCAGAGATTTATCCTTCGTGCCTGTGTTTCTTTGGAGAGGTGCTGTTCTTGACAGCAGGAATCTATTGGCCAATACTCAAGAGTCTGCTTCTAAAATTGAGAGGTAGTTTGTACCATCGAGATCTTTGACAGGTGAGAGATGTCCCAAGGGTGTCATGAGACTCAGTCACTGATGGGGACTTGTCCATCTAGCTCTGACTAGTAGCGATCACTTATTTCCTCTTCTCTTCCAGTGTTCATGAACACTGATCCACCATTCCCAGAAGGCAAATCCAACAAACACATGGGTACCACAAACGAAGGCATCAGGTCTAACCCATGACGGAGAAATAATCCAGATGTGTGAATATGGCTCTAGCATGCTGTGTATGTGTGTGTGTGTGTGTATACATGCTAGTTTTCACACACCCAACCAAGGAGCTTAGATGAATCTCCATCTGCAGCAGTGGGCAACACTTAGATAAAAAGTTTTCCCATGTACAGCCAACAGTAAAGAAGTATCTGCATCTGTCCCGATCTCCACTTTTGTCTGTCTCCTCTGCTCTGGCTGCATTGCTCACCATGCTTTCCCATCATCCTGAGCCTTTATCTGGGTCTCCTTTAGACCAGGAAGACCTTTTTTGTACTCCATAATCCTGTGCCCCGGATAACCTCAGATCATACTTTGTGTCTCAGCCTAGACAAGAGATCCTCTGTGAATTCTTCTCTCATCCCTGCCTTTTAGTTATCAGTCAAATACTTGTCCTGACTATCCTATAATACTCTGCTTGTCTGTTCTCAAGCTGTTTTGTCTATTTTTACCTACACTGTGAGCTCCTTGGGGATTTTGAGGATTGTATGTCTCACATCATAACCTTCCGCTCTTAGTACCGTATCTAGGACATGGTTAACATTTAATGGATCTGAGTGATTAAATAAACAAATAGGATGAGGAAAATTGAAGACCTAGCTTTTAAAACATCAGCCATCTGAGGATTCTAATGCCTCTTCATTTGAAAATAGCAACGTCCCTTTAATAGAGAATAGCACTTCCCCAGACAAACTGATTTCAAGTTGAAAATGGTTGATGGTTCCCGTCTATTTTTGGAGCTTCATGTTACAGAGCTCAGCCCATTTCTCAGGATCATGTGTCAATTTATTTCTCAGTAAAACCCTGTCCTCTCCGTTAAAAGTACGCAGTGGTGGAAACGATTGCACAAGCCACAGCGGAAAACAACTGCCAAAATTATAGTCCACTGAAAAGAAACGGAAACATACCAGCGCTCAATATTACGGTGTCCCAAAATCTTTACGTCAGACTTAAGGCCAAGACGATAGGTTAATTCCTGGTTCCCTGCTTTGTTAAGGTTGGTGGCACTGGGCAAGTTAGCGAATGTTCAAAAGGAAACGAGCTTCATCAGTGAATTTTAAGTTCAACATTTCTATTGGGGAATTAAAGTTTATATGTACTTTTTGTATACACATGTACTTTTGATACACTAAACATTTTAAAGATGAGATAGGGATCCCCACCCCCACCCCCAAAAGTCACATGCTTTCTCGTCCTTACCATGCCATCATTTTCTAGCCCAGGCCTTAGAACCCATGTATTTATGTTGTGCATTGTGTAGATGGTGTGCATGCGTGTGTATGTGTGCACATGATGTCTATGCATGCATGATGTCCATGTGTGCGAATACTGCCATGCGTGTGGAGGTCAGAGGACAATCTCAGTATCAGTCCTTAATTTCCATCTTATTTGAGAAAATATCTCCATTGCTTGCCACTACATAACCCAGTCAGCCTCCAGGGTCTCTCCTGTCTCTGCCTCCTGTCCACCATAGAAGCACTAGATCTAGGAGATGTACACAGCCGCTGCTAGCACGGATTCTGAGGATTTGAACTCAAGTGCCCTCTCTTGCATGGCAAGTATTTACTCAGACCCTGTAACTTATGATTTAGGAACTCACTTCCAGGTACCCAGATAGTCAGCAGCACCTGCCATGCTAATTGGCATTGTATAGACTTTTCTCTATTACCCAAGACTGCTATTATTTAGACCGTTTGCCATCGTAAGTAGAACTTGATTTGAGTGAGCTAAATCATCTCCTGTTTCATCTCCTTGTCCAGGAAGTGAATGTCCAAAAGGATTGAAGTTCAGTCTTGCCTGAGTTAACGTGTCCTACACACCCAAGTTTCTCAGAGTCCCGGTGAAATCTATAGAATGGCATGTCAGTGGTCAGCACAACATGTCCTGTTGTGTCTCTGCACCAGCTGTGGGGGATGCTTGGCATCAGAAAGACCAAACATTTGGGTGCTGGGCTTTTTTTCCAATAACTTCTGAGTGTTTGGCATTAAAAGAAACAGGCAACATTAGCCTAGAATGCAGATTATTTAAACATGGTATTCCTCTGTGATTTCTTGGAGACATGTTCTTTTCAACATCCCTTTCCAGAACAGCAAATTGATCTTGTTTATGTATAGCAGCATGAGGTTCCTCAGTTGCATGAAGAATTTTTCCTCCTTTGCTGCATTCATGTGGATGCATCCTTGTGACCTCCTCGGTCCTCAATCAGGTCCTGTCATGGGATTCTGACGTCTCGTTTGGAATCTTCCTGACCCTTCCCTCCTCTGATTTCTACAGGTCAGTGCAGCATGCTGTTACTGCCACCTCAGGGTCACCTCCCTGATGAAAACTGAGTGGGTTTGTTCTCTGTGTGACCACTATCCGAATGCAATAGGTTTTCTAGCTCCATAGTGTGAAGGGGGAAGGCAGAGACAGAGAAAGCAGGTGGCCTTTGTTCTAGAACTTGGGAGAATTGTTCTCTTTTTCTCTCTAGATCTCAATTCCTCTGCATGTGGAATGAAATAACTGCACAATACCAACAGTGGCAGATGGAAGGGGCTCGGGCACTGCTGCTCTCTTCCAGTACCCTTGAAATCCAGCAAGGACTGATCTTAGCCTTGAACCAGTGAACTTCAAAACCTGTCCATAGCCACTTCCGGCAGATCAGTGTTAATCTTTAGATCAAATTCCTTGGGCCTCTCTGTGGGGCTAACATCTGAGTTCACCTCCTTCTCTGACATCCTACTGTTCTGTGGTCTTTTTTTTTTTAACACCCATGACTCCTGCTGCAAAGCCCATGCTGCAGCAAATAGCATTTTGAGCATTGCCTTCAAGTGAGTTTGGAACATTCTAGATCTTTGGCTGCCCTCTAATTTCTCAGCTTCACAGTCTCCCATCAAAGTTCTACCCATCATGCAAAACTCTGTTTACTGAAATCTTTCCTAGTAACCAAGCAGCCTGTGATCATCATACCCTCCACTTCTTATCTCTGAGGCCTTTTTCTCCTTTTCAGTTGAAGTATATTTTGAAGAAAAATTCATACCAGTTCTTCGACCTTTTCATTTCCTGTATTTAATTATGTTCATATGGTGTTCTTAGCTTAAGACCTGACATTTCCAACTAGTGTGCTAATCCAGTTCTTCCTATCAGTTCTTGAGATTCCTCCAGACAAGTCACTGGATCACACTAATACTCAGGACAGCCACCAGTGCCTACCCAGCTGCTAGAGCAGCCTGTTACAGCAGAAAGAATCAATACCTACTATTGCGGGATATTTGATCTCATTATGAAACCTGAGACTGTGTTAATAAAATCAACCTTGAATTAAGGGGCAGAACCAGCAACTACTTAGCGGGAATTAGTCATAGAGAGTACTGAGGATTCAGGAAGATGGATAGAGAGATGCAGAGAAAGGAGTAGGGAGGGACTTGAAGTTACAGTTTTTGTTTTGTTTTGGTGTTGGTTTTGGTTATGCTGGAGAGATACTCTCTTGCTAAATCTCTGGCCTAAAAGGAAGATTTGCTTATCAGCCTCTCTGAGCTAGCAGGTTTTCACCCCAACATCTGACTCCCGAGTCTTTTTTGGTAAATAGAATGATAGGGACTTAGTTTAAAAACTACATGTGGCAGCAGCTGCAGAGTTAGTGCTAGTGGGACCAGAGATTCTGCCAGGCTACAGCCTGTGCAGCAGGGCACTGGCTGCAGCCCATGGGATGCAGATAAGAGTTAAAACATCAGTAGATTCAGGTAAAGCTACTAAACTAAAGGAAAAATAACTTACTTGTTGGACAGAAGGAAGAAAGAAATAGGCACGCAGACTGATATGTCATGACTTTATGATCTTAGTGAGCAAATTAAATGAAGGGTGCTTTACCACTCTGTACCTGTCTCATCTGGAACAAATGAAAATCCCAGTGCTCAGGGAGAAGAAGAAGGAGAGAAAATGTTATCTTGTAAGTCACATGCAAAAAACGGAAATGACTTAGGTCAGGTAGTCATAGACCCAAACTCAATGGACCTGGGAAGTGCAACCATAGACTCAGTCAGAAAGACAGGCGAACCAGATATTGAGCAGTAGTAGACATGCCTACTAAGGACAACAGTACCTAGAGGGTAGAACTCTTTGGAGAATCCTATATAACAACTGATCTTCAACAATAGCTGGCATCTTTCCTCTTTC
The DNA here is from genome assembly GCA_025134845.1 of Neodon shergylaensis. NCBI lineage: Eukaryota > Metazoa > Chordata > Mammalia > Rodentia > Cricetidae > Neodon > Neodon shergylaensis. The sequence goes on from JABTXL010006842.1 coordinate 5,590,294, forward strand.
CTTCTGATGAACTTGGGATGAGGTGAACATATTTATGGGCTGGTTAGTTTTTAACAACTTGACACAAACTAGAGTCACATGTGATGAGAAAACCTCCATCTGATTGGATTGTCGGCAATTTGTGTGGCAGTTTTCTAATGGTTGATTGATATGGGAGGGCTTAGCCCACTATGAGTGGTGCCACCCCTATAAAGGGAGTGTATTTTTTTTAGTTTGTTGAGACAAACTAGTCAATTACAAATTAGGCTAATATTTGGGGGTAATTGTCCTTTCTAGACTCTATATAAGGCACCACAAATATTTTCTTTGTTTTTCCTTGGTGTTTATTGTTTAGTTGGTTATTTTTTTAGTTTGTTTTAGTCTTTCACAGTTTCAGACTACACAGAACTTGTTGATAAATATATTTCATTATTATTATAAGGCACGGTGTTTGCATGATGGTATTGGTTCCACACGAGGTTTTTCCTTCTCTCCTTTTGCAGTACAGCCACTGTGAGATTCTCCTGACCCCCATTGCAGCAAGATAATGGGGAAAGAGCCTGAGTCATAAACATATGCCCCAGTTTGCACCCCACTAGATAAGAGAAGAATGTGCATTATCACTTTTGCCAGAGAGTGAAAGATCAAGAGGGACTCTCTCTCTCTCTCTCTCTCTCTCTCTCTCTCTCTCTCTCTCTCTCACACACACACACACACACACACACACACACATAGAGAGGATGGAAAGGGGGGAAGTACTCTGGTTCCTATGTTTGGGTGGCCTGGGATTCAAACTCTGCTGCATACCAACCTAGGGTGAGGCAGAGACTTCATTATTTTAAAATTGTATTTGTTTTAAATCTACAACTGCATGTACTCTTCCTCTTCTATCTCCTATGTATATTTTTAAAACACTGTAACCATTCAGAGGCTTGTTTCTGTCTGGATCTGTTTGTCACGAGCATCTGTATTGCTTTCTGATCACATGAAATGAATCTTAAACTGGTATTATCATCTGCTGCCAGAGTAGCTTAGGTTGGTGTATATGGTTGTAGTGCATGGTGGCTGGCGCCTCCTGCAGGAAGCTACCAGGAGGTGCCCCTTTGTCCCATGACCCACATTAGAAACTGCAGGAATCCACCCAGTGGCTTAGCTGATGATGTGTTGGCAGGGCTCAGGCTGATGGCTCAAGTCTGCAGGCAGCCACTGAGAGATGTATCTCTGCATCATGAGAGACACAAGACTAGGAAGTTGCTTCTGGTTATATTTTTGTGCATCTATAAATCTTTCCCAAGTTCTCTCAGGTTTTACTTGGATGTAGATGCTGATTGTCTGGGTGCCATTTGTAGTTGGACTTTTATTTCCCACCCACCAGTTTCCAAATAACCTATGTGGAGACTTAGTATGGATCATACATGCTTGGCCAATAGCTCAGGCTTATTACTAGCTAATTCTTACATTTAAATTAAACCACATTTCTTATCTTTACTTTGCAATGCTGTTTGGTACCTTTCTCAATATGGCATGTCCATCTTGTTTCTCTCTGCAACTGCTTAAGACTCTTGACTCCACCCTTCTTTCCAGCATTCTCAGTTTGGCTCTTCTGTCTAACCTTATCCTGTTTAACTACTGGCCAGCTTGTTTATTAAAATAATCACAGTGACATGTATTCACATCATATAAAGGAATATTCCACAGTTACGGTATTGCCCACATTGTATGGTATCTCTATTTAAATTCATTTATGTGTGTATATATTTAAGGAGGCTTCTACAGTATTAGGTTTCATATCATTTTTCAAAAGATCTTTAGCGTTTGCTATCATTCCCCATATTCTCTCCCCTTCCTTGCCTTCCAACCCCCATTCCATTTAGTTCCCCTGTTTTAATTTCTCATTTATCCATTGGTAACATTATATTCCATGTCCCCTCCCTCTGGTCCCTTACTAGTTACCTAACCTCTCTGGGTACTATAGGTAAAATACACATAAAGCATAAATGTTAGCATCCACATGGGAGAGAAACATGCAACATTTGTCTTTCTGGACCCCTGTTTACCTCATCCAGAATGCCTCAAGCTCCCTCCATTTACCTGCATATATCACAATCTCATTTATTATTTATGAATAATATTCTATTGTATAGATGTGCATTTTCATTATCCATTCTTCAGTTGGTGGGTAGCTAGGCAATTTCTAATTTCTGCCTATTATGAATAGAACCACAATGAACATAAATGAGCAAGTGTCTCTGTGGTAAGATGAAGAGCCCTTTGGGAAGATGTCCAAGTGTGGTATAGCTGGATATTGTGGTAGATTTATTTTCACCTTTTTGAAGAACCCCCTCACTGTGACTGTATCAGTTCACTCTCCCACCAGGAATGAATACATTTCATTTCTCCATATCTTTGTCACCATCTAGTATCATTTGTATTATTAATTTTGGCTATTCTGTGATGAGAGATCTCAAATCAGTTTTAATTTGCATTTCCCTGATAGCTAAGGATGTCAACCATTTTAAAAGTGTTTCTCAGCCATTTGTGTTTCATCTTTTGAAAACTCTCTGTTTGTGCCATGCTCCATTTTAATTGGGTCATTTGTTTTCTTGATGCTCAGTTTCCTTTTTTAGTCATTTGTATGTTATAGATATGAAACTTCTGTTAGACGTATAATTCACAGAGTTCTTTCCCCTCGTTCTGTAGGCTGCATCTTTGTTTGAGTGATGGTGTCTTTTGCTATGCAGAAACTTTTTAATGCAATGAACTCCTATTAATTAATTGTTGGTCTTAATGCCTATACTATATGGGTCCTGTTTAAGAAATCCTTTTCCTGTGATAGTGAATGCAAGCATATTCTCTCCTTTCTCCTCAGTCATATTCAAGTATCAGGCTATATGCTGAGATCCTTTGTCACTTTGGAGTTGAATTTTGTACAGGATAAGAAATATAAATACATTTTAATTCATGCCAGCTTATTTTTTAAATAAATTTAACTTGAGACTTTCTACCATTTTTATCTGAAAACACCCTAACTGAAACTAATATCCTGATCAGTTGTATGTTTATTTACTCTTTAGAGAAATCATTATAGAAGACCATAAGGTTGGGTGTTTGGGATAAGCAGGGACCACCAGGGTTTAGGGGGATCAGAGACTTACCATTCTCCCAAAGCCTAGCTCTGTCCACCCTCTTTGAGTGGGTGTGTTGACAGAGGTTTCTGTCCCACCTGGTCCCGCAGCCATTCAGTTCCAAAGGAACACACAGAGGGCTAATTATAAAATATACATCAATTATAAAATAATATTGGCCTATTAGCTCAGGCTTCTTATAAACTTACATCTTAAATCAGCCCATTATTCTTGTCTATGTTAGTCATGTGGCTTGGTACCTTTTATCAGTGAAGCATTCTCATCCTGCTTCCTCTGTGTCTAGCCTCCTCTGTGACAACTGCAGACTGACCCTTTCCTCTTCCCATAATTCTCCTGTTCTTATCTCCCCACCTCTACTTCCTGCTTGGTTGCCCTGCCTATACTTCCTGCCTGGCTACTGGACAATCAGTGTTTTATTAAAACAATATAAGGCCATTGTTCCAGTTGTGTACCTTATCTGATTCTTGATCACACCAGACACACACTGGATGAAGCATCAGACCTATGCTAGGAGGAATCGTTTCCATCAGCTCTGAACCAGGAAGCTGTAAACCGGTGACGAGCTCAGCAGGACAGCAATGGCAGGGCTGTAGAGGTCATCAAGGTCAATGCTGAGAGATAAGAGTGAGAAGCCAAGGGTAGGATGGAAATGGGAGATGCCACCCAAACATCCAGAGCCAAAGCCCACAATTAGAAAGAAGGGAAGGGTAGAGAAAGTGGAAGTCAGAACAAGAGCACATGGGCTGGAATGGGCTCCCTTCCCCTGGCAAGTCTATTAGGCACTTGGAGAGAACTCATCAAGAGTCTTCTTTCCCTCAGCTGGCCCCTTCTCACTAGAGAGTGACAGACAAGTCCTTCCCATCCGTGGGGAGCTTGTGGCATTTGCAGTCTGCTCCACACATGACACTCCCGGCAGTATTCAGGCACCATTGTAGGGACAAGAGGTTCTACAGGGCAGATGCAAGTGAGCTGTCACTTACACACACAACGGGATTCTTCACTCATTCACCGGCCTCTATCTTACTCTCAACCAAATCCTTAGACCTCCACCTCACCAGGACGGGCTGGTAATTTCTCGTGGCTTTGTCATGGTTCTAGCATGGTGACTCCATTGTGTCTAGTGGTCTGCCCTCCTGTGTTCTTGGTTCTCACTTTCAGCTGTCTCCAGGGCTCTAGGCTCTGGTGTCCCCACTGGAGGTCACTCACTCATATATGTCTTCAATGACTACTGACCCCGACCAGTTCTCTGTACCCAGAACACATTTTCTCAGATGACATGGCTGACTACTGCACTGTGAGGAAGCCTTTGCTCGAATATTCTTCTATCAGTAAGTCCTCTCTTCCTCTTCCTACCGACCTAATTAATCTGATAAATCCACATGTCAGCTCCTTTCTAATTCTCTGTAGAACTCTGCACTTTCCACCTCTGTGAACTTCACTAGTCCCCAGCCCCCACACATGCACACACACACACACACACACACACACACACACACACGAATGTCAGTTCCAGGTCCAGAGTTTGCATCTGTTTTGCTCACTAGTATCTCTCCAGCGCTAAGAATAATGTCTGGCACCCTGGAAGGACCTAATCAATATTTGATGAGTGTGTGAGCATCCCCTGGGGAAGGTGAAAATTTCCTGGCTGGGACCACAGCAGGGATCACATGACTGCCCATCTCCTTCACCTGCCTTGAGCATTCCTTCCTCACTGGTGTAGAAGGCTGCTGGGTCCAAGCTTCCGGGCAGCTTCCTCTGCACTTACCCTGTCGGCTGTGTTGCTACCTTCTGAGAATCCTCAGGTCATGCAGACACTATGGGTGATTCATCTGGGAAATGGGATGGCAGTCCTTTACCGGGGGCAATCGTCTCTGTCTCTTTGACTTTCTGTGGCCTTTTATTGGGCTGACCAGAGAGTCAGATGCCATGGAGTTACCTTTACTAGAAGGCATTCAGGGTGTGAGTCCCTTCCAGTCTCTGAATATACTTTGCTAGAGAGATTTCTGTTAGCCCAGCCAGGGCACACGGGAACCCAAGTTACTTGTGATCCCCAGTGAATGGGTAGAGCCGCCACATTCCAGGGGAGCAGGAGTTGAGATTGGCTTCCAGAGATCCTAAACCTGTGATCTTTGTAGCAAACTGTAGCATCTTTGACTAGAACTAAACCTATAATCTTTTTTTTTAATGTGTGTTTTAACAAAGCTTGCCTGAAGATCAGAGGGCAAATCTAGCCACACTAGTCGGCCATACAAGCCAGGCAGTGGTGGGTGGCACATCCCTTTAATCCCACCAGCCACACTAGTAAGCCATAGAGACCGGGCCGTGGTGGCGCATGCCTTTAATCCCAGCCCTAGAGAGGAATATAAGGCAGGATGAGACAGGAACTCGCTCTTTTCAGTCTGAAGATTCGGTAGAGGTAAGAGCTCTCTAGAGGCTGGCTGCTTTGCTTCTCTGATCTTTCAGCTTGAAGCTCAATATCTGTCTCTGGGTTTTATAATTCATGCCACAGTGATCTTTGTAGCACATTGTAGTGTCTTTGGCTAGACCTGATACACTGTGCATTGCCCTTCCTTGTGAGCCCCCCTTTGCCCTCGGGGTGACCTTTCCTCACCTCAGCCTCACTAGGATTTGTGGCTGCTTCCTGCCCTGTGGATCAGCTGTTGGTGCCTGTTAAGGATCCTATAATTAGAGCCCAAGAGTTACAGCTCTTGGTTAGCGTTTTGCCCAAACAAGGCTCTGGGGATGCTTAACTGCCCACCGCATCTCATACTCAGTCATTTGCTCTCAAGTCAGAAGACTGAAGATGAACAATGAACCAAGATTCCTTCCCTAATTGTATCCCCTCCCACCTTCATCTTTCCCCTCTGCTGACTGGAGGTCAGAGTTTGAAAGCCAAACTCCACCCTGGATAATTGGCAGGGCCTGGGAGGGAGGGGGCTCAACTCCAGTCAAAAGGAATCGTCAAACATGCTCTCTCAAGAGAGCCTCCTTTAATGCCATTCAGTGGGAGGGAGATCTTATTTCTCCGTCTTACAATTTCTTTCCTTGTGCCCTAATCAGCTCACTCACCTTCTAAGTGAAGAATAGTGGGAAGAAATCTCTATCTACATGTGAATTCACTAGCACTTGGACACAGATTCCCTTCTTTCTCTGTTACTCTCTAAGGATAAAGCAAAGGCTCATAGTGTTGGCACAAATTTAGCTATAAACACAGCAAGATATGAAAACACGTGCTCCAAGTGAGGAGGGACCCTTTGGTGCTTCCATTGTACAATCTAGAAGTTGACAAAGATTAACCCATTACCCCCAAAGAGAAAAGTGAGAGGGAAAAGAATGTTGTGAGTGTGTGTGAAGACACTTTTTCCACATAGCTACTTGTCCCTTAAGTCCCCACCAAAACACTGTGATATCATAGATAACGACTCTGTGGCTAACGTGAATATTGGTTGGCACTGTTTGGGGTATTCCCAAGACAATATTGGAGTTCCCCTGCGGGTCTCCCACAAGGACAAGTGACTCAGCTCATGAAGTGAGAGCCAGTGTGGTCAGTGAGCATGAGGTGGTGCCACCCAGATCACCATCTCCCTTTCCAGGGTACATTCCTCCTGCTCCAAACCCGACCCCTCTTGTGCTGGAGACTGTTGTGCCAGGCCTTCTGTCCCAGCTCTAGAGGTTTCCAACCCCTTGCAATTCAGTTATCAACCAGTGACTATCTCAGCTAGAGTGGGCAAGGGGTCGACAAACCAGCCTTTCTTTCTGCTAACGGGAGTTAGCAGTTAAAATAACCAGACACACAACTCAGATGGTTGTAGCCACAGCTCACATACTACACCTCAGACAGCTAGGGGTGGCTGGAATTAATAGCCTATTACTGGATGGTAGAAAGAGGGAGTGGAGGGGTGAAAGGCAGGAGAGGCAGAACAAGCAAATAGCGTTTCGTGACTTTCAAATTTAAATTGATTTTTTTGCAGGGTGGTATGGTGACAGTTAGGGATCCATGGTTTCTTACTTTCCTGCCTGCATGTTCATGGCAGGGAGAGAGGAAGGCACCTCTCTCTCTCTCTCTCTCTCTCTCTCTC